>JAECUM010005160.1:0-71818 GCA_016617855.1 Megalonaias nervosa | reverse complement strand
CTTTGTAACCATCCAGAGGGTTTGTTTGAAAACGTCAAATTCCTGATTTTTACAGATGCCAAAGTTTTTTTAAAAAAATTCCTTTTGATTCATAGTGGCTGTGCAAAGAGAATAAATGTGACGCAAAACTTTGCGAGAAATACAGTAGTCATACCTTGGAAGTCTATCAAAGAACCAACCAACCCAAATATGATTAACAAGATGCCGTATAGGTTCATTGGGTTTGGAACTGCAATTTCTGAAACTGAAACAAATCATTATTGTCTGAGGGTATTTTACAAACTAATAACTTGCATAAACTGTTTTTGATGAGATCACACTTGTGAACTTTTCAAATACGTTCTCTTGAAGCCAGTACAGAAAAATATGTTACAGCTTTAGAAATAACTATCATACTTAGAAGGACCTGTTGCATAAATGCCAACCATTATAATTTTTGCATAATAATTATGTATTGTTTTCTCACCAAATTACGTTTTTATGCTAGACTGTATGGATTATGCTTTTTTGGTACATTAAAAAATAATAAAGCAATAAAATGTTGTTTTGGACATTTTATAATTCTCTTTAATTCCACTTATAAATTTGAAAATATTTCCTTAAAAATGACTGCTGCATAACAATAGTGTAAGAGTACTTTCCTTATTTGCTATTTATAGCAACTGCGTGCGACAAATTTAAAAAAGAACGGGGGTTTCTTTAAATACGTACTTGACCTCAGATTATTTATAAAGATGAGCAAGTCCATACTTTTAAAGAAAATGGTGCCAGATGTTAAGTAAAAATTGTATGATGTGAGTTGTAGATGTTATATAATGGACAATGGAGCAGATGGATCTTTCCAAACTTCAAAATATGTCAAATCAGAAAAAGAACAAATCAGCAAGGCTTTACAAACGAGAATATGAGAACAATGTAATACAACATTCAAACACCTGATCGCGCTAATGCAGAATTCCAGTTCATGATCATTCAGTGAAATTTAAATATGTAGACTAGTTAAAGTGGGTGCTGAATATAAATAAATTTTTAATATATTTTGTGTTTGTATTCTGGTTCTAATCTATATGGATTTTGCCCTTTGTGACAAGAATTTTGACCAGCTGCAGAAGCAGGTTAGTACTAAAAGTATCTTTGTCATGTACTGTACTTCTTGCAAGTAATATTTAGATTACATACAACCAAATTAGCCTTTTGCCACATAAAATAGCAATAGTTATGCTTATATCTCTTGGGTGGGTGGGTTTTAGCATGCATGCTGTTGTTGCTGGCAGGTCATCTGTATTAGTCTCTTTTTGAAACCTTATCATGGGACCATCCCGGGGCAAGACAATTACCTTCATTATTTGCCTCTTTTGACATGCAGGAGGCTTATGCATCGAGGAGCCCACAGTTGATTGCATTGGTGAAGGCATGTTACTTCATTTGACTTTGATTTCAGTTCAGTTGGTGTTCAAAATTAATTCATTTTATCAGTTTAGCTCGAGCTTACATTATGGTGAAACTATTAATTTACTGTTAATTTCTTCTCATACCATCAGTGTATAAAGTGATGCAATTCGAATTTCTTTGTATTGCAGTAAGCAGTAACAAATTGATGAAGGTGGACAAAAGTCAGATACAAAGAAGAAACAACCTGCTGCAGAAATACCTTGATCACCAGGCAAATTTTGAACTACAAGCTCTTTTCGCACTGCAGGCACTTGTACACAAGCTGGAACACCACCAGGTAAATAAAAATAGGCCCAAACATGCCAGTTCAGTCATGCTTATGGCACACTTCAGTTGAGTGGGTGCTAACAATTTCCGTCTGAAATGAACACCATTGTCATTTAACAGATGACTGTATAAAGACCCAATATAGTTGCATTACATTAGAAAGATAATAATATGTCAGGTGAACAAGGTAGATTGTAATATGTTATCATTCATGTGACTTCATACCATTCTGGACAATGCACTGCATGACTGAGGCAAGGGCTGTAGAGTGTTAATATCATATCGAACAATACTGCCTGTGGCTTTATTTATTGGTATAGTATAGTAGCAATACCTTAAAAATACCTAAAATAATGTTTGGGCTACTGTAAAAAATATTTCCTATTGGACTGGTTTTAAAATTTAGATGGGTAGCTATTTATTTTTTTATAAACACATTATAATAAGTAGTATTAATAATATACTGGGCACTTCGAGTACCGGGCTAAACCCCCTGAATTTTTTTATTTTGATTATTTTAAAAAAGCCCCACAATTATTAAAATATACAAGGTACTAAGCACTTCAAGTACTGGGCTAAAGAAGCTCAATTATATTTTATTTTGGGATTTGTTTAAAAAACATTAGAATTATTAGTATATAGAAGGTACTAAACACTGCAAGTACTGGACTAAACCAGGTCAATTATTTTATTATTTGGGAATGTTTTAAAACATTAAAATTATTAGTATATACAAGGTACTAAGCACTTCAAGTACTGGACTAAACCAGCTCAATTAGATGCACACATCAATTTTGGGATTTTTTAAAATTTGTTTTGGGAATTATTTGTTTAAATAGATACTATAATGATTAGTACTGGGCTAACCCAGCTCAGTTAGATGCACAAATCAATTTTGGGAATTTTTTTTTCTTTTTTTCAAAATCCCATGTTGGTGTTGGTGGGGAAGTGCTAGAGTCGCGCAAAAAAAAAAACCAAAAACAAACAAACAGACGGTTGGCCAGCTTGAAACATCCATTTATTTTGTTGGCCTTATTAGAGGACATTCGTTTCCAGTATATTATTGTGGTTTTATATAGATGCTTATGTTGCACGAATTCGACAGTGTGTTGCACAGGCAGGTATGCTAGAATAAGTTATCTATAGATTTACTAAGGCAAATAATTAATAAAGCACTATTATCATTTCCAGGTGTATTGCGGGAGCTGTTTGATATACTGTATGATGAAGACATTATTTCAGAGGATGCCTTTATTCAATGGGAGAAAAGTCAGGACCCTCAGGAAGAAGAGGGCAAAGGCGTGGCAATGAAACAAGTTGTTCAGTTTTTTACATGGCTCAAAGAAGCCGAGGACGATGCATAAAGCTGATGATAGGTTTCATTTAGGTGTTAATAGAAGATGCAAAGCAACGTATTAATGCTACAAGTTTGTATTGAAGGCAGTAATTTGTTTTCTACATAATTTATTAACAGTTACTAGAAATTAAACAAAAAGGATATATCATATTTGAGTTTTTTTTTTCTTCTGCAAACTGGATTTGAGTATCCATTTGTTTGCTGATCATTATTATTTGATTCATTGATATGTGCAATAAACTTGAACTATTAGCTTATTGCAAGTATACTGTATAGTGCATTATGCTTGTACATATTTTTGCCACCAATCCTGGCAGTTTACATTACTCGTCAACGATTCAGGATCTTGTGGAATTGTTTTAGTGCCAATTTTTCATTTGGGAATATATTTATGAAATTTAGGGAAAATCAAAATGTTGATGGGATGCATTTTTAACAGTTTTCTGTGTGGACATGGGTAGGGACTAGAGTTTGTTGGCAGGAATATGATACACTGGAACATAAAATGTAGTTTCCAAATGTGAAAACAAAATTTACCTATCAAGAATCCAGACAGATGGACTGCACGTAAGTGAATAATGACACATATAAGAATGATTCATATAGTTCGTGAGGACTAATGCTGATGGTCTTGGTTCTGGCCAAATGTTTAAAGATTTCAAGTTCCGGAATTGGAGGAAATGGAGTGACCATTTACTGATATTGAACTTGTGTTGTTTCTTTGTATAAATATGCGTAGGCTCATAGGAACATGCAATATGATTGCATAGGTTTGTTACTTTTAACGAATATGCAAAATGTACACTTGGGTTCCTGATGAGTTTCCAATGAGATTGGCATCTCCGTTCATTTGGTACCCATTCATCCATGAAATGGACACATTAGAGCTATCAGCAAAACGGGACTTCAAGTTGAAACATTCAAGCAGTGGATCCTCATGGACATTCATAAAGTAGATCATGTTCCTGAAAATATGCGAACTTTGGATAAGCCTTAGATTTGATTCATGTTAAAAGGATGAACAGTTTTATTCTTGAATAAGTGGGACTGTTGCATGTAGAAGTAAAACAATTTTATTGCTTCAGTCAGTTCTGCAATAGTCTCCTAGATTTTATTCAACTCTGCAACTGCCACAGCAGTTACTTGTGACATGTTCTTGTCCACCAGTGGGGAACACGGTAGTTATTTGTGAGGCGTGAACTTGCCCATTGTAAAATTGTTGACTGACACTGCAGGTATTTATGATGGATTTACTTGTCAGTGGTAATTGCATTTAAATATATTTATTGAACTAATCATTGATATATATATACCATGTAATTGGGATTTCTTGTGTATGCATGGTCTCCTTAATTTGTTCAAAATTTTGTACGTTGTACACATCATGATAAGATTGTTTTCACTGGAACTACAAAATAGATTCTTTTCTTCTTTTTTTCTTTTTTTCCTTTTTATTTAGTGTTGTACATCCATACCCTTGTTAATTTGCATTGGCTTCCTTTAACTGGAATACAACCCTATGTATTATGTCTTTGTACTTTGAGAATTTCCTTGGAAATTTAAATCCCATAATCTGAAAGGATTGCAATACTGTGATTTTATATCATAAACGTCTGAAATGATTTGTGAAATAAATAAAAACAGATTTTTGCTGGACTATATCATCCTTGTAGATGTTTTTAAAATAGAATTATGCCACAAACCAAAGACTTTTTAAAATGCTGTATCTTCTGCACTTGAAGATCTACAACACATTTTTACACTGCAGTAAATACACGCTACGTTATGTGATAACTACATGTGATGTCTTAACTTAATGGGACTTTTTTGCCCTCCATCGAATCTTTATATTTAGGATGAGGTCAAAGCTTGCATTAGATGAAGGTAAATGTTAGTCATTCTGCTAAATATCTAATTTGTCATGAAAGACTATTTATTTCTTAAAGATTGGTCTCGAGTATTTCTTGTTAGCTTATCATTATTTGTTTAAACTGCTACAGATTTGTTATGGTAGAAACTATTGATGCAAATATTAATGTGTATATATACAGTATACTGTTAGCTTTGCTGTGACAGATTATAACAGAATTTGTGCAAGCTTGCACAAATTTTGCTGTAATTTCCAATGCACAATTTTTTTTTTATTAATGTAAATTGGCATATATTCACTTTCCAATTTCTGCTGCAAAATATTTATAAAAATATGCGAGTCTGTTACTATAACGATTGACATTTACAGAGTTTGGTTTATAAAGCTGACAATAACATTCATAAATCTTTGTAATAAAGAATTAGTGGTTTGATAAAGCTTAAATTATAGTGGAAACTATATACATAAACAGATTTTGCATTTCAGCAAGAAAAATTGGTCGGATCTGTTGCACAAGAAATTCAGTGGCAAACTGGTAGGAGTGGTATGAGAGCGTCATATCTAATTAAAATACGAACAATTCTGTAGGAAAATTGCTATTTCAATGTGGAATGGATATGGTTTCTATGTTGAAAGAAAATATTTTTACTTAGCCAATACTTCAGTTTCATGTGAAAATTGTATATTTGAAATTTTTTGTTCCTAATTGCCTTATAATGAAAAAAATCTGTGATGTTTAATTGTTTCTTCCAGTACAAATTGTATCTGATTTAATTAATGTTTGGCATTTATGTAGAAAATATATTAGGTAGATTGATACTCATTTGTGATGCAAGAATACCCTGACGTTTCATTTCCACAGAAACTTGACATTAGCACCAACTTAAGAGTTTTCCCTCGGTGACAACAGTGGTATCATATTCACTGAATGAAGGTACAAGCGATATTGCATTTGAATGTGCATGGCACTGATTTCGTACGAGTTGCCAGTTAATTTCGACAAAATTGAATCGGCATTTACTGAGTGGGCAATTATGTTTTGCTTCAGAATCTTTAGTGCAATGATTTAGCTTTTATTTTGCTGTGAAATTAAACCGTAAATTCATAGAGATTAATGCCATGTATATACTTGTCAGCTGGACAATGCATAAACCTAATAGATCTAAACTTCTCACAAGTTTACATTTCTGCAGACTAGAATCTTCACAGATATATGTGCTGAAATCTCAAGTGAACATTGTTGGTTAATATATGCATGGAATGACTCAATGGATAGCCAAATAATTATCTACATTGTGTGGGCAAACGTTCTGCCACATTATCAAATAGATTCATTACCTATTAACCTTTGCTTCCATGGATTGTAGAAATATAATGTAGACATTTAGCTAATTCACATGTCTCCGCTCGTTTTGCTAGAGTTAATTGGTACCATATATCAGTCCTTGCTTGTAAACGGAGCCGTCAGGGTTGGTGCTATAGTATTGTACTATACATAATTGATAATTATGCAAGGTTGTGTGGGATAATGCTATATGCATGTTACTCCATGTTTCCGTTTAATTTATGTTATGAATATTAAGTATACTTGCATGACATTTAGCTTCGCAACAGATAATGAAAAACTCATTGAATAATTATGTTTCTAAGATGATTATGCAAATATCATTTATAGGTTTGGCCTGTTTGAAATGCAGTGTAGATAGTATTTCATGTTAATAAATGCTTCTATGAAAAAGAAGATATTGTCGAGGGATTCCATCACAGTATAATTGCAATGAAATATTTTTTCCATGTTTTCTCATGCTGTCTGCTATATGTTGTTTGAACGTTGCATCTGTTCTGTTTGCCTTTAAAATGATCATGTGCAAGTTTGGTGAGGGTGATAACGATAATTAGTAATGCAGATTAAATATTTAATGATAATTGATCATTGTTAATTTGACTAAAACCTTCAGAGCTCTCATGACATGAGGCATTTTTTTTTTACGAAAAATTATTTACCCATTCCCCACATTTAAAGAAAAATTAATTTCATTACATTGTTAGTCCATTGTGTGGGTGGGTTTTTTTCCCCTTTTTTGTCAACTGCATTGTACCCATATTGACTTTTAGAATCTGGTGAGGTGCTACTCCTTGAAAAAGTGAGAGAGGGAGGACAAATCATTGAGAGCACAATCCAACACTTGTTCCACTGAAAGTTCAGTCCAGCACTATTTTTATTTTCCACTACATCTCGTCCTCTCTCACCCTTCTTTTTTTAAATAGAGTAGGTTTCATGGACAGACCTCTTAATTTTGTTAGCAAATTCGTGATTTTGATTCTTAGTTTAATATCCTGTAAAACCCTAAATTTTTCTTAAGAAGGAAAGAAAAATGTGATTTATTGCCTATCTGTATGAAGTTCATATGCCTTTGTATCCAGAAACAGTGAAAATTAGATTTAACAACCATCAAGTCCCAGTGGGTGAAAAAATAAAATTCAGATGGAAGTGGATTTGTATCTTAAGAAATAAAAGAATATGACTTGACTTTGTTGTTAATAGTGTTTTGACACTGCATCCTTGGAACAGGGGCTGTGGCAGCCACAAAGGGTTGAAAATCAGACAAGGGAATTCAAAGGATTGTGGGTTTAATACCCACCCATGCCGGTCAATATGGCCTTGGGAAAACATACCTGCCAACTCTTATGATTTGACTGCAGGTTTTAATTAAAATGACCCATAAAATAGGAACTTGTGGAATAAAAGGGAAACATTATGGAAATAAGATTCTTGCAGTAAAATCTGGATACTGGCTTGTCTCGGTTTGGTTTGGATGCAGGTTTTATTTTAGATTTAGTAGAGTTGGTCTGGTAACCAGACACATTTTACCGGAGTACTTCTGAAACTTTAAATTGCACCTATATTTTATGCAAAACATCTGCTTTATAAAGCTGTTGCTTATAGAATTTATAACAACAAACATCAACAAGCGATGCATTTTGATAAAAGGGAAAATAAGCAGCGTTAATAGTTGGTACAAGAGGATAAAAATGAAAATATTCAGAATCTTGGGGAAGAAAAGTAGAAAGGGCAACAATTATGTTTATTGGACCTGTTGATTTGAATATGTCTCATGTTGGTGGATGTGATCGCTGTTGTTATGTGAAATAGTTAAAAATCCAAGAATTGCATGATAGGGTTTGGAACTGCAGTTTGTGCAACTACTGGAGGTAATGAAGGCCAAATGTTCTTGACAAATATTTTTGTTGGGCATAAGGTTGACTGTTGCGGCTTCAGTCTCAAATTTTACTTCTGAAATTTTTTAATGCGCGTTTTCTAACTTTATAAATTCGTACATTATATTTTGTTACTCCTTACTGAAAACTGGTCTTGTTCAGGTTATTAGATCTGGGAAAGGTGAATAGCTTCTATTTTGTCATCATGATGTAGCGAACTATGTGTTGAGTGCCAATAAAATCAATGTGTCAGACAACGTATATTTTCAAAGGTGTGGCACAGCATAATTTTGTAGTTTCTATTGTGCTGAGGCAAGTAAAGGCAAGTAAAGTGCCTTGCCTAGGGACAAATGGTAAAAAATTAAACTTGTTGCCATATCGATTGAACATGCCATAGAACAGTAAAAAAATATAAAAACCAGAAATCAAAATTGTGGGGTGCGGTATTCTTCCAGCTTTTGGTAAAGATGATATATTTTTAAATAATGGTGTTTTAATAGCTGCTCTGATCTCATTTCATGCATTTAAAATGAGCTGAAATAAAATCTATTCGGGTCATATCTAAATTCAGTAATGTTTGGTGTCAGTATATGCTTGGAAAGTACATTTTGTGTTTAAAAAGCACACTGGAAAATGCCGTTATATAAACGCCATTCGAAACTGTTTGTTTCTGTTTAAAATGTTTTAAATTGTCCATACCAGGATGAGACAAATATGTGTTTATATTTATGTTAAAATTTTGTTTACTACTGAAGTTGTACCTTTTACTGATTTGCCTCCGAATTTACAATTTTTTGATGGAGTTGTTTCCTGTTGTATTCAGAATCTCATGTTGGGAAAGTCGACAAGTTGTAATGCAACTGGAAAGTGGGTGCGGGCGACTATTCCTGTAGTTAGGGAAACAGAATATGCAATAAAACAATTTTAACACGATTTTGAGTGATGCGTTGTCTGGTAAATAAAAAGTACTAGAATATACAGGAGTAAAATTGTTTTGCAGTTCTTTGATCACAGGAAAAACAAAAGATATTCAGAGTGAAATACTGAAAATGTGAACTACCATGACAGTTGAACAGATGAAGTACATGGTGGTAACATTTACATACTGACGTTACAATAATGTATTCCATCTCTTGCCACCAATGCTATATGAAAAGTTTATTTAGTATAGTGTGCATTAGCTTTACAAATATTTAAGTTACGAGCTAGGATGTATTGTGACGACAAATGTAGCTGGACCATATCAACGAGGTCTCTCACACTTCAAATCCCATTAATAAGCATTAATTCAAGACAGGTCATTTTCGCATTTGAATAATTTAAAGACATTTAAAAGTGGATTACCACTGAAATGGACTTTGGATATAAAGGTCAATTAGTTATAAAAAGCACTGTTCCCTTTTTCATATAAATTGGAGATGTGGGTATGTTTCCATATATCTATCTTTCACTTGAAACTTTAAAGCCATGTGAAATTAAGGGATTAAATCTAGTATACATCATTGAAAGGAGTTATCTGTCCCATATTGCGGGTGTTTTCATCACGGTCAAGGCTGAGCATGTTCAAGTTTCCTGTCATACTTTCCATACTATAATATCAAAGCCATTTGAGATGAAGGGGTGAAATTTTGTATTTTAATAGCAGTAATACATAGAACATGACCTGCCACTATTCATTGCTTACCTTTCTCGAGACACTAATCCTCTCCTTCAAGCAAAACATTGCCTTCCAATTAGTATCAACTGTTCTAGAACACTGGAACAGAAAGAACTTGTTCCTGTTCTGACTCGTATTTCACAGGTGTGTACTCTTTCTACTAGACACTTGTATGTAATGGTCGTGTGCAATTAGCTCTGTGAAAACACTGGGTGGCCAAGGTCTAAAGTGCTCGCCTGTAATGATTGTCATCTCACCTCTGTCTACTCGTGTTCAAGTTTTGGGCTCTGCCAATGTTAGTATGTGAGAAAGCTTGTCAGCAGCTTCTCATGGGTCGGCGGTTGTTGCCTGGGTTTTCGCTGGCTGCCCTCACTTTGTATATCATGTTCTGAAAATGGCATTAAAACTATGAGAACTGTGTGCCTTTGTTTTGTATTTCGAAATGCATTTCAGTTACATTTATATGTATATAGGTATTTAGGTATTTCTTTACACACACCCCCCCCCCCGCACAAACGTGGCTCTGTAGTACCTCTAGATGTTAATACCCTCACAATGATGAAATGAACATATTAGACAAGAGTTTGTTCCACTAGCAGAGTGCACGATTAGGTCTAGGTTCAGGAGCGATGCTCGAATTGTGTCCGATTCTTGATCGACACAGTACCACCTGATCTCTCCGATTTGATTTATACAAGAAATAGCGCTCACCTATAGTGGGTTTGATGTTCTTAAGTTTGTGAAGTTTTCGTTCCACATATTTTGCTAAGTATGACAAACCTGCTGATTTAGACGATATTTGAAGTCAGTATATGGAATCTTCCATTCAGTAACGTAAGACTACCAGACAGCTTGGGCTCCTTTATTAAAGGTAGGGATACTTTTTAAAAACGTGATGGAGAACATAGGGATATTTTAGAAAGAAAATAGTACATTTTTGTAAATGACTGAAAAACAGCTTTTACTCGACTTCGACAAAAATCTTGCAATAAGATACTAACTGTCACTTTAGTCTAGGTTGCCATTGTTTTCAACACCCAACTCCACAACATAGACTAATCTGAAATTGTTGCACTGCAACCATTCATGCAGTGTGTAATTGGTGTTTAACATTGAAATTACAAAATGTTGGGACATTAGGGTAATTTTGGAAAGGGGAGAATAGGGTGTCTAACAAATGAGTTGGGAAAACAAAGGGTGCCGGAATGACTGACGACATAATGAGAAGGTGTCACGATATTGTATAAGGAGGAAGGTTTGCTGTGTTCCAAAGTCTGAACCGCTATTCAATGTTTTTAAGTTTCTATTACTTAAATTCTCGGATAAACTGTTGTATACATTTACGACATAAATGGATGCATTGCATACCATGTTGGAGGTCCTATCTTCAAGAAACAGGTCGTGGATCAGTATTCTTGCATTCAATTACACTTTTCTTTCCACTTTGTAGTTTTAAAGCCATCTGAGATTAAGGAATGCTTAGGTTTACATGCATCATCATACATCATCATAAGATCCGTTTTGTGCCACATTTAGAATGCTATCAAGGTCAAGATCTCTAATTTCTATTGGTTTTCCATCACAACTTCTGTACAGCACCGTTACTTAAAAAGTGCTCGAGATTAAGGGATTAAACTCTGTAATTATATAAAAGTGATGGAAGCATATTACATGCCATACTAGGGCTTCCATCCTCAAGAACAATGTCTTTAATCAATGTTTTAGTTGCCCGTCACACTTTCCCTTCTGCGCTACAACTATCAAGCCATTTAAAGTCAAGTGATGAAACTCTATTGTAATAGTATTATATCACCAGTTATTGTTGTCAGATGCAACATACCATACTCCCCTGTGCAGTTCCCACCAAGGAGAATATGTTCATGAGTATTCGTGATACCAGGAAGAAACACTCCAAGAATTCTAGTATGCTCATCTAAACACTTATAGTGCAAGATAGAAGTTTGCTGAAATTCGTGAGGTTATTGATGATTATACTATTGATTTCCTTGTTATATCGGAAATCAAACTTTATTTTTCCTCAGCGAGTCTTTTTTTCTTGTCGATGAGTACAAACTCGAGAGGAAGGATCATACTGCCGATGGTGGCGGGATAAAGTCATTTATTTGATAAGATATCCCAGCACTCAGGATGAAAGAACTAGAATCCGAGCACCTTGTGCAGATTACTTGTGAACTGTATTTAAAGGATTCGAAAGTTTAATTCATAGCGTGTATATGCCTCCATTGATAAATGAAAAGCATTTTTCGGATAATCTTGTAAAATCGCTTGACAACATTCTAGGAATTTGAGAAAACCTTATTATCATTGATGACCAAAATTTTGATATGCAGTATCTTTTCCAAATCATGATCACTACATGGTGTATGTGATATTTTTGATCTGACTTGCCTAATAAAAGAACCTGAGTGTTTTAAGAATGGATGTAATCTTGGGTTGTTCTCCTCCTTAAAAATAAACATAACCAATGCAATGATATTTTAAATGTAACTACCGGTATTAGTGTAGTCCGAGTTTCCTCTGACCCTTGCCACCCCATTTTTGATATTTGGACATTTATGTTGGGGTGTAAGGTTAAAGTCCACTGCCTATGGAAAAGTTGGAATTCGCCGACACCATTTTGGTGTCAGCATTGGGTAGACGCTTACTGGCAGGCCTAGCAAACTTGAACGACCTTTCATCGAGATATATCTATATAAAAGTGATACGAGCATGATTTATTTTCTCAGAAATTGTGAGCAAATCATTCGTTATATCTTTAATCTGCTGACATACGAGAGTAAAGTATATCGTTACTGAAATTTGATCAGGATCTCGCCATTTGCGTTCTGAGTCACATGACTACACAAATCTTGCAACCTGCAAGTAAATGACAGAGGTCGTATAGTGATTTTGATAATTTGGTTTTTACTTAGTTAAGAGACTGCATTCTGCAACCAGGAAAGAAAGTAATTTCAAAACTTTTGATGTGATTGACTTTGCTAATGATTTACAAAATGCTCTTTTAATGCCCTGTCTTCCAGTAATGACTCTGAATCTGTAAATTCTGACTTATTTTTGAAAAAGTTCTGTTAAATGTTATAGACAAACATACTCCAATCAGACAAACATACCAATGTAAAAAAGCATTACCTTATATTTACAGAGAACTAAGGAAAACTATATATGCGAACCATATGATGTTTACAAACTACACTGTGTACAAATCATACAGTGGCTCGTAAAACTAAAAGAAGTTGAGAAATTTGGTAAACAAATTAACTAATAAGTCTCTGAGAGCTTACTTTTTAGAGAGATGTACAGGGGGCACTAAATCGAGGAATTATTAAGCTATATTTTTCTAATAAATGTTCGGTTGCTCAAGATAAGATTATTCTCGCTGAAGGTACAAAAATTGTAAACAATGACAGCAAAATATGTGAAACCTTCACTGTTTTTTTAATGTAAATGTGGCAGTAAATATTGGTAACGATGTTCCTTTTGACCATCTAACCCATCAGAGCATGAAGGCTATGAAGGACAGTTGTAACATAGATCCATCTTTTGAATTTAAATAAGTTAACTGTGAAGAAGTGCATAAAATGATAAGTTTAAATTAAAAAAATGCTGCAGGAGGGGATCATATTCCGTTTAAGCTGTCAAAAGGCGGGGCACCGTCTTTGTAGGACACATTACAGATGTAATTAACAAAACTATACAATAAAATATTTCCAATTTTCAAAAAGAACAATCCTCACAATAAAAATAATTATAGACCTATCAGCATGATACCCATCATATCTAAACCGTTTGAGAAATCAGTTGTTACCCAGTTAGCAACATTTCTTGACAATAATTTTAACAAACGTATAGGTGCATTTCATAAAGGTCATGGATGCCAGTAAACTCTGCTACGCTTGCTTGAAGAGTGGAGGAAGGCTCGTAATGAAAACAATATGTAGCTGCGGTCCTGATGGACTTATCCAAAGCTTTTGACTGCCTCCATCATGATATTCTGATTTGCAAGATAAGGGCTTATGGTTTGTCAGATGACTCTGTACAACTCCTACTGAGCTATCTTTCAAATCGGAAGGAGCAAATTAAGTTGCATAGTGTGCTGGGTAGTTGGTCTGAAATTCAAAAGGGGTTCCTCAGGGAGCGATCTTTAGACCTTTACCTTTTAATGTTTTTATCAACGATATCTTCTTGTTTATTACATATGGCTATTTATATAACTACGAAGACGAGAATAATTTATCTTTTTCCTCATAGGATTTTAACACTGACAAACACACTTAAAGTAGAGTCGTATATTCTGATTGACTCGGTCGATGCTAATAATCGGAAACCAACCCAGAAACGTTTCAAGCAATAGCTGCGGGTAAAAAGACATTAAATATGAATCCTGTACTTAACATAAGCAGTGCTGTGATATAGTGTGAAGAAAGTGTAAAACTGCTTGGAATTGACATTGACTATCAGATGCAATTCCATTTACATGATAAAAATCTCAGTAGGAAAGCTTCCAGGCAACTGTCTTGAAACGTATTGGCCATAAGCTAACTAGACTCAACAAACTAACAATCTTACATACATTTATCATCTCCAATTTCAACTTGTCCCTTAGCGTGGCAATTCTGCAGCGACACGAACACTACTAAGCTTGAAAAAAATTATAGCGTGCCCTAAGATTTGTGTATGATCATTTTACGCATGGCAAAAATGCCAACTCTACAGGTGAGCAGACTTTGGATTATGGCTCCACAGACTATCAAAAGTCTCAATAAGCATGTTCTCAAATGTTTCGACAATTTAATAAATTTTAAACACAATAAATACAATTTTAGATATTTAAAATATTGTAGATCTCCAAAGAATTAAAACCTCAACATTTGGCAAACAATCTTTTAGAAATGCAGCTGCCACTTTGTGGAATGAGCTACCAAACCACTTTAGAGAGCAGCTGAACCTTAATTCATTTAGATCTTTAATTCTATCCTATAATGGTAAAAACTGTAAATGTAAGTAATACTGCCCCTCCCCTCCATGATGACAGCTAATGTTTGTGTTAGCATTTTGTTTGTTTATCTGCCATTTTCTTATGTACAAATCAAGGGCCCTAATGTTAGCTACTATCTTTTTAAGTAAGGCGTAAGCTGCATTGCAGCATGCTTGCTTTAGTCCTAATCTGGTGCTTCTGCATTTATTATAATATATATTCTAATAATTCTTTTAAAAATATCCTAAATACTAAATTCGCTTTTACTCACTGACTTCTGAAATTCATTGTTTGCTCGTATCTTAAATCATGCGTTGGACCGCTCCGGTGGCCTAGTTGTTAGAACGTCCGCCTTGGATGCGGGAGGTCGCGGGTCCAAACCCTGGAAGAGTCATACCAAAAGCTTGTAATAATTATGCGAGCAGCAGCCTCGCATGGCGCTCATCATTACGAAGTTAGTGCTAGGACTGGTCCACCTGGTGTCAGGATAATGTGACTGGTTGGGACATGGTGCCACATGTGTGCGGCATGATGTCCCAGTGGAAGACATCAATATAAACTGTCACACTGCAGATATCGTAGTGATATGACTGAAAAATTGTTACAGCTACGTTAAAAATTCACAACACACACACACACACCCAAATCACGCGTTGTGTGTTTTGTCCAACTCTGTATTGATGTGTTATGATGTAGTACATGTCTTGCTAATCATGCTTGTTGTAATGTCTTGTTATATGTAAAATCGGGGAAAAGCGCATTAGAGCTTATGCTGAATTATTATTTGAAACCATGCCGACGTTAAATAAGTCTTATCTTATGATGGCCAACATAAGGAATTCCATCCATTTTTTCCCTTGGACAATGTAAGTGTTTTGCTGGTAAAATATCAATCATCTAAATTTGCATTTGCCCTTTTGGCATTTGTGTTTACCTCCTCGGTCTTTGCTTCATTTGAGTACCATCTGTCTTCTTTTCAAGTGTTAGTTAACTTTTTGCGCCTTGCTTAGCCAACCGTGCTATAGTAAATCATATCTCCGCTTCATTGTTCTAGTACTATGATTTAGTAATGGGTACCATTTTTAATTCCGCTTTTTGTTATCTCGCCGGGTGTGAGCTAGTGTGGGTACAAGAACGCCGCGTGGGTCACGCATCCCACGTGATTAGCGTGCATTCAGTGTGCGCACAAGGACGGATGCCCTATTTAGCGTATTTGGTCTGACCATGTGTGTGAAAGTTTCCACAGATAGAGAGGAAAGAGGAAACCCCCCTCTTCTTCAATGCTTGACAATCTCAGTTTGCAGGAGGGTTCTTGATATGTTTCCCCGATTGATGTTTCCTTCATTCGAAGATCGCCTAAGGGTCAAAGATTCCTGATGCTCGTTTAGAAGACCTAAGTGACTGTTAAGGATCGGTTTTTAGCCTCGTCAAAGGGAGGACAAAAATGTCTGAAAGCTAGTCATGCTTCTTGTTTGGGAATGAGCAGTGCAATCTCAAGGTAAGTGTCCTGGCAACAGCGATTAGTGAATGAAGCCTATCAAAGAGGGAAGAGCAGGGGTACCGATCAGAAACATCTGACGTGGACTTGTCCACGGTCAAGGAATACGGATGAGGTTGATATCTCTTGTTTCTTTATTACGCTATAACCCCAGTGGAGATAGGGATCGGGATGCCTATCATCATATCCCAATCCCTACTCCACAGAGAAAATACCTTCGGTTTCGCGCCAACTAAGAGGAATTTCAATTTCGAACTCATCCTTTCGGTCTCGCCTTCTTCACCAGAACCATCACAAGGTGACTCGTTCAATTCCAATCCACTCGAGTTTGTTAGAGATCCATTGACGACTGGTTATGCATAACGATTTTAGAGATTCTTTTATGAAGGACCTGTTCCTCTGTTGATCGACGATGACCCTGCTCTATTCTTATCACTAACCTGGATAAATCTGATCCCGACTCTTCTCTGGATTTGGTATAGTGGATTGAATTTCCTAGCTAACATGTGGAGGGTTCGTGGTCCTCTGGACAGGCTTAACCAAATATTGTTCCTCATAAGGACTCTTCAGGCCAAGACATCGTTGTTGCATCACCTATACCTCACTCCCCTGGGAAATTTGAACTTGGCTGCAGACTTGTTTCTCCTTGGTAGACTTTACTTGCGCCCTCTCCAGTTCAAGCTTCTAGTAAACATGTAGAATGCACAGGGACCCTCTTTTGGTTCGGATTCTCCAGGATAATATTTTTACAAGCATCTGCATCGGTGTCTAAATAGGAACCAGTTTGTGACCAACACTCCAATTCACACCCCCCGAATGCCACTCGTTTCTGTATACAGAATAGGGAAGGTGCGTCAAAGGGTGAAATTTTCAAGTCATTTTGGGTCCCAAGTAGAATTGACCCTTCATATAGGTAACTTGGAATGATGGGCTCTGTTCCTAGTCTAGCACGTCAGTCAACCTTATAAGGCGTGATTGCATTATGTAAACATTCTTCTTTTTTGAGGAAGTCTATAAGATCCTACGATAAGTATTCTCAGAGGAGATCACTTCTCAAATCCGTCATATTTCGGAATATACTGGCAGACTGTCTGTCCAGAGAGGGGTATGTGTTGTGGTTGGTGGCTCTTACATTTACAACTTGGGGGTAGATTCTTGGTGGATTTATCATGTATGTGTTACCCTTTTATACCTCTCCAGCACCAGATTAGAGTGCCTGTGCGGTGGACTCTTTCAATCCAAAGGTGCACCACCAAGTCGGATCTCTACTGCTAGGCTCATCTTGGTATCCTCTCCCCCTTTGTCCCAATGGTTGGTCGTGGTTCAACAACCTGCTCGACCTCTTGGTGGGTGTGTCCAGGAGATTATGATATAATTGTGACCTGCTGTTGTTGTGGGGGTGGGTTCATAGCCAGAACACCCCACAGATTCTCCACGTTCACACTTTTTTATCGCATCTCAAGGGATCAATTCCTCAGAACCAGTTTTTGTGGAAGTTTGTGAACTTTATTAACTAGGCTATGTGGCAATCTACTTCCAGGGTTTACAATACATAATGGGGAATCTTTGATTTGTGTAGTCGGAAACGCTCTTATTCTAGCTACCCGCTCCCCTCTTTAAGCATAGTTGCAGATTTTCTGAATAGTCTGAATAAGTGGGCCATCAGTCAAGTCTTTAGCCAGGGCCGTTGTCTCGTATGATTGTAAAAGAAAAACAACAACGACAAAAAAAAAAAGCAAAAAACAACACAATAAATTATCAGCGCCAACTGCGTAAAGGGCGACCAGGGAATGGCATATATATGGCGTCATTTTTGAACCAGGTGCTGCTTCGCACAGAGAGTGCAACCTCATAACCTCATCAGCGCTCATCAAGGAGCGTCGTTGGCTGTGAGGCCTTCCAAGATACACCACAGAAGAGCCGGTAATTAGTAGTTTGGTTAGGCGGTCACGCATGCGACTCACATCTGCCTCAGCCACAGAGGGTACGGCAACCTCAAATACGGGGGGTGGGGGTGGGGGTGTCCACAAGATGTATCAGAAGGGCCGATCTTCTTTTCGACCCCGCCGTTTTGACTCTACTTATTGAGCCTTGGTGCAGCTGAATGAAAGTCGTGAATGCAGACATAGACAGACGCAACAGCTCGGCTACGTCCACATTACAGGCTTGCTTAAGACGCGACATTTAGCTGGAAAGGCTTATTAACTTGTTCTCAGTTTTTCAGATTTTGCCGCTTTTTAGCAGTCACAGTTGCGCGGTGCTAACAAGTCGCCTCAATCACCAGATAACAAGCCATCCAGCGTCGTGAGGCGGCTATGACGTTATGACACGTATGATGTTTGAAAAGAGAACGAAACCGATGGCTCTGTTCTTATTTATATCTTGCCATACCTTTCAACGGCGAAAACGTTTTGCGTGATTCCCACAGTTCAGACTAATCAACATTGTTCTCGCTAAAGGCATCCTTAAAGCTGTCTGCGTCCTTGCAATAGTACAGTGCCACCCATGAGATCTGCTAGTGAAATTCCTTGATAACGTCGTGGTTTCTCTGAGTGACTATCCATACGCTGATGCGTGCATGCAGGCTGATAAACGCCAGACATATCAGTGCCGGAAATGGGTGTTACTATTGCATTAACAATGGATAAAAAATTAATGTTTTCAACATGCAAAAGAAAAAAAGTGTATTCAATACATGAGTAATTTCTGAACTGAAGAATACCTACAACACAGAAACAACAACAACAACAACAATAATAATAATAATAATAATAATACTAATAATAATAATAATAGTAATGTCTTAATTGTTTGTTTTTTTTTCAAATGTAGGCACTGGCAGTTTAAATACTACTTAAATATAAATTTAAAATATGTAAAGACCCTTTTGTTGAGACTGCATTACTGTGAAAGTTTTGGAATATATTTAAAAAATCAATCCATCGATTTTAACCATAGAGGGTATAGTGGTATGTATCCTTGTCAACTGTATATACTAGACCGAAAAATTTGTCCCTATAAAATATGTTTTGTTCAGATACTAGTTTACACCCCAACAAATAGTTTTAAAAAAAATCCTATGGGGACAGGTTTATCAGTCCATGAAGAATTGATAATTTGTGGTTGTATCTTAATTATTATTGATGCTGTTCATGACTCAGACAGGTGGGGAATGCATGCTCGTAGTGAAAAATAAATTTATCCACGGAATGGAATGAACTTTGAAGACTGAGGACTAAAGATTTTAAGAACGTTCCAGTTAACTCATATTTCTATAAGGACCTCTCCGGTGGCCATAGTGGTTAGAGCGTCCACCTCGGATGCGAGAGGTCGCGGGTTCGAACCCCGACCGAGTCTTACCAAAGACTTATAAAAATGAAACTAGCAGCTGTCTCATATGCGCTCAGCATTTAGAGATTAGTGTTAGGACTAGTCGGCCTGGTGCAAGGATAATGTGACAGGGAGGATATGATGCTAAATGTCTGCGTCATGATGCCCCAATGCTAGACATCATCATAAACTGCCACGCTGCATACATAGTAGCAAGAGCGTCCGTCTTGGATGAGAGTGGTCGCGGTTTCTAACCACGACCGAGGTATACCAAAGACTTATAAAAATAGAACTAGTAGCGGCCTAGCTAGGAGCTCAGCATTAAGAAGTAAGTACAGTGTATTAGGACTGGTCGGCCAGGTGTCAGGACAATATGACTGGGTGGAACATGATACTACATGTCTGCGGCATGATGTCCCAATGCTAGACATCACAATAAACTGCCACACTGCAAACATCGTAGCGATATGAGTGCAGAATTGTTAATGCTACGATGAAAGTCCAAAATCACACACACACACACACACACACACACACACACACACACACACACACACACACACACACACACACACATATTTCTATTGGCATATAGTGGTAGCACAACTGTATAATATCTAACACAGGATGCAAAAGGTATGTTAAACACTCCGACTAGTAATCAGATGAAACAATAGTATTATAATCATTTGTCTTTGGGTATAAAAATTTATTGCCAAGTAGACTGGGCTAGCTAAAAATATCTTGGCTGACAAATTTTGTCCATTCAGGCAAGAAGAATTTCTTCATGTCAGGGAACAACAATTTATTTCCCAGTCAGGCAACAAAAATATCAATCGTAGTTATAGTACTTACGTACATGTATTTCAAAGCAAGAACACTTTTATCATTGAATTTGGAAACACATAAAACAATATATTGCCCAAACCATGTCCATTATGTTCCATAATTGATCTTCCGTATCATCGCTTTTGGAGCCACAATAGCACATTAGTAGGTAATCAAGGAAATCCGCCATGTAACCATAATTTGAAAGCTTTTAAAGATGGTTACTTTGGGACAAATAAGAAATCAAAAGATTGGTCATCCCATAATTTTCACCAAGTTAGACCCTTGGGCATGGATATGGGTAATTAATTAATGGGATTAATAGGGATGATTGTAAAAATGTGTTTTACTTAAGGCACGAACCAGCTGATTATGCGCCTTTATGAATTTATATTGGTAAAAAAAAATTATATTTATTATGCTGTTAAATATTTATTTCATGTCATCCCTGCATTATGAAATGAAACAAAACAAAACAAAACAAAACAAAACAAAAAAAAAACCTCCAAAAAACCCCCAAAATAACATCCATCCACCCCAATAAATAAAACTAAATAGAACAACGACAACAAAATAAACACGAGGAATAATGTGGCTCCTTTTGTCGATTTGTCTTTCCTCTTTTCAGCTGTTTGTCTGTAACTTGTATTAATGAGGCTGAGTGAAAATTCACCACACTGGATATGAAGGCTGCCCACGTGATTTGATTTTGGGTATCTCCGCTAGGGATCTATGAGAGGGGTTCTAAGGTCAATTATACTTAAATACGATTACAATGATCTTATTAAAATATTTTTGACCAAACTTTTCACAGTAAAATGCATAGATATATAAAAGATTTTGGCTTATAAGTCTGAATAAATGGGCTGGAGAAATGCTATTAAAAACAGTATAGCTGATAGAGATGGTGTGAATGGAAAATAGTTCTTGTGTACATTTTCCCCTGCAATGAATGATCTATATTTACCAGGGAATAAAAATGAGAAAGAAAACAAACCAGGATTGGCATGAAGCTGATGCGTTGTCTTTCGTACAGTCTCCACTAATCGAGGACTACATCCGATCATCTACAGTGGTATGCATATTCTGTTATTATCCTATTGCTTTCTAAAAAGCATCATGCCTATTACTTTACCCTCCATCCATCCGTCTGTCTATAAATTATTCCCGTCCAAAACTTTTGGGTGGACATTCACCATACCTGTTATATGGGTTTCCCTTCGGTGACCACCGGTTAAAGCGGTATAATTTTTGAGTATATTTCATGTTGTCAGTGGGTGGGGATTTGAGCAGTGCCGTTTTAAGAAATTTGGGGGCCCTAGGCATAAACTCTAACCTTAAAAGTAACCAGAATTGCGCCTCAATCTCTCAGTCTCATATATAGAGTATTGCATTGCATTTCCATGTGCATGTGTGTCATTTTGTTAAATTTATTAATATAGTACTAAACTGCTAACACAGCTAACACAACAAACTGCGTAGGCCTACTACGAGTGTAAAAGAAATAAAAGTTTAGTTAAACATACGCTAAAGTTTTTATTGTTACTTAAATTGAAAGCGAGATTGTATTATTGTAATGAGTCATTGTTTGCTTACTTTGCTATACATTGTAAGGACATTTTCTTACATACATCGCTTTCGTGTTTTGCTCTCAGCAAAGTCTCTGATAATATCATCGAAATTCAAAGATTCCAACACAGCTGATTCTATGCTCATAACAGACAGGCAGTTTAGTCGTTCTTGCATCATACGGCTGCGAAGCTCGTTCTTGATTAATTTAAGTTTTGAGAAAGAACGTTCACCGGTACAGTTTGTCACCATCATTGACAGAAAAAGTCTTATTGCAATTTCAATGTTTGGAAAAGTTGATTCCAGATTGTCATTCTTTATCATGGCATATATCACTGACATAGATGGCACTGGTGTTTTTGCAAATGACACTGACATATAGTGTTTCAAGTGTACACATTCTGAAATTAGTTCGTGTTGGTCAAGATCTTGAGGATAGAACTTTGCAAGCTTTTCCCTGTATTCTGTTATTTGTTCAACATTCAAATGGTCCAGTTTGATTAAGAATGTAAATCTGCTGCTGATTTCTTCATAAGCTTCTCCACGTTTATTTAGTTCAGTGATCAATGAGTCGATGATTGGTAAGTAGGTTTGAAATCTAAATTTTGTGCTCGCATCCATAACAGTGTCAATTGCAGGACCTTCCAGAAATGTAATTCGCATATTTCTTTTAGTCACTCGTCTTTGGCTGTCGTAGTACTCTGCGTTGTGAGTTCGTGTTTTGGCTCTGCGTTCATAGTCTTCAAAATAATTATTGTCTCTAAGTGCATCAACATAAAGCTTCAGTGATTGAATCAGATTGACGGCGATTGATAAATCCATGTCTGCTTTTTGTAGAGTCTTGCTTGTTTCGTTGAAGCGTCCAAGGATATCATTCCAGAGAATGGTGAGGAATGCAATTTCCAACTTATCCATCTTTTTGCTTAGAGCTGCTGCTTGATAGGAAGCGTCTCTAGGTTCGTCTTTGTCCCGTGCAATCCTATCAAGAGCTGCTTGAACTTCTTTGTACCCATGACACAGAGCCTTCACAGCATCAGCATGAGCGGACCATCGGGTATCTGATAAGCGTTTCACTACTTTGTGTTCATGTCCTAAAGATGTCTCCAGGACATGCCAACGATGCGTTGATGCCACGAAAAAGGCATATAGTTTTTGAAGAAAGTCGAAGTAGGCTATGACTTGCGTGCAACATTCAACAGCCTTCACGCCAACTAAATTCAGGGAATGGCCCGCACACGGAACGTATACAGCTAATTCGTTTATTCCTTTTATTCTAGCTTGTACGCCTGAGTATTGACCGGACATGTTAGAGGCATTATCATAGGACTGTCCACGGCAATCTGCTATGCTGATGTTGTTTTCATCCAAAAAGTTCACGATGGTGTCCGCAAGATACTCTGCTCCATGACCGCGGATACATACAAATCCTAAGAACCGTTCTACTGATGATAAATCTTTCACATATCTCACGGTCAGTGTCAATTGATCGGTGTGACTCACATCCGATGTGGAGTCCACACTAAGAGAGAAATATTTTGCTTGTCTTAGTTCTGAAAGGATTGAGCAGACAACTTTGGTGCCCATCAATGCGATAAACTCTTCGCATATAGTTGCCGATAGATAGGAGGGGTTACCTTTTCCAGCATTGCCGTATCTCTTCAAATGTTCACTGAGAAATGGATCGAATTGGCTAATTAATTCCAAGCTTCCCAAATAATTTCCATTGTGCTGTGAACCTAGAATCTGAATGTCACCTCTAAAAGACAAGCTCCTGGATGCCAAAAACTTACCTACAGCCACAACCCGCTGCAGGACATTACGCCATTATTGCTGTTCCACTTTTAATTACTTTATTAATTGTGTATCAATGTGACCAGCTTCTCTAACACGCTCAGTGTAAATAAGCATGCACTTTCGATGACCCTCGCCATTTTCATGTTCGCTGAGACGTGTCATTGCATTCTTCCAATCGTTAAAGCCAGTTGTGCATAGAGCAGATTGATGACCCATCGTAGTTGTTGAAAATAAGCGACACACAAAGCAATACACGGACTTCTGTGATGGAGAATAGAGTAGCCACTCGCGACAAACTGATTCACCATTTCGCAGTTCACGGCGGAAACAGGAATCAGTTAAGCAACGTCTCTGCAACTTATCTCCAGTTCCATACACGCGTTGAGTCGTACTAAAATCAGACTCTTTATGCTGGCAACTAGCAGGACCTCTACGAATCCAATAAGATCGTAATTCCTCAGTGATTGGACTCCATAAGGCTGCATCTGTTGGATAGCCCGCCGAGCTGACACCTTGTGGAATTGTTTCGACTGTTGGTGATATGACAATATCTGAACTTTCAACGGGTAGACTATCAACTTGCAGCGAAACTAACTGTTTATCTTTATCACAGACAATGGCATCAGTAGATGAGCAAGACGACTTAAGAGTATCTTGCGTCTCAACAATGTCGGACTGCAATGATGATTGTGCTTTCTGACTTTGAAAAAAGACGATAATTTTGGATGTTTGGCCAACCTTTCCAATTCTGCTGCTTCCTTCTTTCTCTTCGCAGCACAACTCATATAATTTCTACTCATTCTTGGTGGGTTGTCTAATGGTTTGTTTAATAGATCGTAGTTAGTGAAATTGACAAAATGGCAAATCGGTGATAACTGACAATTACAATCTGGATCTGCGTAAAAGTCTTGTGTCTACATGTTACTGTCAGTTATTATATGCAGACATACATAGGAGTCTGCCGAAAGATGCAATTTAAATTTCGGCCGAAACCGAGACTACACCGAAAGCAACAATTTGGTCACTTTCTGCACCGATACCGAAACCGACACCGAAATTTTGTTTTTGGGCCGCCGCGGGCCCTAGGCACGTGCCTCGCGTGCCTATGCCTTAAAACGTCTCTGGATTAGAGGGAAAAAACAAACTGCAACTACACTGATTTTTCCTAATATTGTTTTATTTTCTTAAAACAAGCTTTGTAAATGCAGTTTTAGGAAAAGTAATATGTATCATGTTTTAGGACCTGCTCCCTTGGTCACAGTCCAGAGGTGGGGTGGAGCGAGTATGCATATATGTAACAGAAAACCTTCGTGTTTGCCACGAAGAACTACGAAAAAATCTTTAGTGCTGCCCCTGTACTAGAAGGACGGTCATTTATTGGACGTTACATTTGTAGTCTCAGGGAAGGGGTGAAATGTACTTAGATGTCAGTTGCAACGACATTTTCAAACATTTTCTGACAAAGGTTTATATAGGTACACATTGTAAGAAGGTGCACCATATATATGACGGATTTTGCATTTTGACTCCTGTGTGTTTGTTTGGGGTGTGAGGGAAAGTAGCGAGGGAGCTGCCTGTGTTTTTCTAGTTTTAGTTCTTGCTTCATGTTTGGATCATGTGAAATCCGTCTTCGTGAAGTCTTATGTGACAAATTAAATTTTCAAACATACTCACCCACCAGACACAAGCATACTTCTCATACCATAAGATACCTATTATATTCAACCAGCGTCTGATTGTTTCCAACAGCTAAGAGTTTTTATGCATGCTGGTTAATAGGGAAGGTTGCATATATCAAGGATCTCCAATGGATAATGATATAATATTGAATTTATGAAACGAGTTGAATAATGTCCAGCTTTTGCGAGCCTTGGCGAGCAAAAGGTGGATATTATTTAACGAGTTTCATAAATTTAATATTAAGTCATTACACATTTGAGATTCTTTTTATCGTATAGTTTTTATTTCAGTTGAAATTATTTAGATAGAAAAAAAAATGAATAATTTCGTTCATTCTGACAGACGCTGTATCTTTCATTTGTTGTGCGTAAAAACCTAGTTCCAAACAAAGTTGAAATAATAAAAGTAGATTATACATTTTTGTTAACTATAAATCAAAGAATAAGAATCCATCCAAATAAACAGAACATTTTACAAAAGACAAAATCATTTTTCATTACAAAATGTCCAGAGCGTGTGATGTCACATTGTTTGATACGGTGCACAACACCGGTTTGAGTTGGCCTGCATAACACTCTGCTAGTGTTACCTTGAAATTCCACATCACAACAAAACATTACATTATTGCAATATTTTTGTGAAAAGATTACGGGATGCAGAAATATAGATATTTACTGTAATGTATTTGTGACCGGATATTTGCAGTATTTAATTTGGAACATTAGACTGTACAGAAAACGTAAACAAATTTCTTTTTGAGTCGGACTTGCATCGCATATTTACCGCGTAAATACGTTGTGGTTGGATAAAGTTCCGTCAGCTGGGGAGACCGGTTTATGTCTACATTTTTCTGTGAACAAGGGTGAGTTTATTTACTTATGTAAGTTCACATTTAAACCATGCTTGTATATAGGGTGGATTCCATGCTACAGATATACCGCCCCCCATCCCCACCCCCATCCTCGCTATCAACTGAGCAATACTCCTAGTGTTTCTTATTGTTATTGTTCTTGTCTTGGGGTTTTTAGCCATTTTTCATATTATATGTTATACATTACATAACAAACCCCTGTGGGGTGAATTGGCCATATTCAAACAGACGAGACCATTTTTCCCAATTACCTTTAGCGAGTCGAATCGAAAATTGGCGACCAAAAATGTTCATTTAATAAAATAAATTCCAAAAGCGGGGTTTGAAAAAGTTTTCCCCACGATCACAGCCAATCAGTAAAGAGGATACTGCACAATAAAATTTCATGGTCTTATTTGGACCAATCAGAATCACATAAACTGATATGTTAACGTGTGGTAATATAAAATATGAAACTGCACATACTGTAGGTAAACTATACCGACTATGTGATAAATTTGTTTTCCGTCATTCTTTTATTATAATGTGTACATCATTTAGCTGTTGAAAATGTTACGTATCAGATTCCAGAGTTAATCACAGATCACGTTGGATCTATATGGGCAAGTTAAATTCTTGTACATGATATCTTTGGTATTGAATGAAAGCTTTTAAAGGTAAACAACAAACATTTCACTCTGCATGTTTGCCCAAATTGACATAACAAGAGCTCTGTGTTTGTTTAATTTTGTGAATTTTTAGGGCATTCACCGCAGCTTCAAAACCTACATATTTATTAATTCATAAAGAGGTACAAAAACATTTGACTCCTGGGTCACTATATTCGGTGTGGCGGTGAGGAGCGAGGGAGGTGGTTTAGAAATGTGTGGTGAAAAGCGTGAATATTTGTTTTTCTAATTTGTTACTTCATATTTGGATCGTGTAAAACCTGTTTTCATGAAGTCTTATGGAAAAAATTCAGTTTTTACACATGAATACCTATTAGACGGCGAAAGAATATATCGAGGACGTCGAGACGCATATCCTATCCCGTATCAAACGAGTTCTTTTCCACGACTCGGAACAAAGGACTTATGTGGTTCTATATTTATTACATATTCCCTTTTGTTTTCACACTTTCTTTCATTCTTTAAATTTTTAATGTATACTACAACAAAAGTGGAATTAAGGCATTTGGCGTTTGATGAAAGATAACGTACAATCCACTGAAAAATCTTCATGTGACGTTCGTAACCGTGACCAGGCCTAAATATATACTATGCAGTTACGTCAACTTGGAATTTTGAAAAATTATTGGATGAAATGTATGAATAGATTTAGACTGCATTCACAAGCAAATGGATTTTTTCGTTTTTTCTCAAACGGAACATAGACTTTTTACAAGTATGTGATGGACTATATGAACAGCTTTAAACTCCATTCACAAGCAAGCGAGTGGGTTTTTCGTTTCTTCTCAAATTTAAAATAGCCTTTTAACAAGTATGAACCTTTCTCTTACACCCTTCTTTCAGAATACAGTCACTTTACTTTCAAGCAAATGTCGGGCTAATTTTATAGACCATATTAATATACATCCAATTTTATTAAAAAAATATCATTAATTTACTGTATTTTAAATCTCTGTTTTTTTATGTTTTCACTTTAAGAAATTGTTGATGTATATAAATTTAAGGTGATAATTTAAACATTTTTTTTTGGTTGTAACAAACGGAAGATTGAGTCTCATTCTAATATTCGGGCTAGATTCTTCACAATCATTTCAATATTATATGACTGTAAAATTCTAAAGGATATTGCTCTGTTTTCTTCTCTTTATTTCCTTCTTGAAAATTCTAGCAAAAATACAATTACGTCCATGTGCTGCAGTGATGAACAGGTTTCGACACTGTAACAAGGTGCAATGCTTCTAAATCTCAGTCACAGTCAAAAGAGTACTGCTTATTGTTATACGTCTACCTTTATGTTGTAAATGTTTATCAATTTTATCTTCATAATTAGAAGAAAAATTTGAATCCTGGTAATATTAATGGACAAATTGAAAGTTCCTTCACTTATATTTGATCAATAAAATAAAATAAGAATAAACTAAGACTTCTGAAGTGTGTAGCTGAAATGGTTTTTGACCGGTGTTGGTATTTTAGCCAACGACACTTCTCGGTGTCATCAATGATGCAGCTGGGAACGAGATCAGCATATCTATACACAATTCAGGAGTGTTTGGTATTCGATTTCTTAAATAATTTTATTTCCTGTCCTTGCGCCATGAATTCAGTACTTTGCCACAGGTAGAAAACTCATTTCATGATCAAATACTGTAGCCATAGTTATTATCCCTTAATTCTCTGTCTATAGCTCTGTTGTAACTATCAAACGTTTCTAGATCGTGTCTGCAGGTTTTAAACGTTTTTAAATAAGATTTCAGAAGCAATGTAATGATCTCTCCCTCTCTGTCATGCTTGGTTTCACTTTGCACACCAAATTCATCTGAGTAGTCATAGTCAAACATTATGTTCACAATATTGCTGTCAGTCTCAACTAAGTCTAATTTCTTGGAGGTAGGTACTATCAAATGCTCTTGAACTCCTCATCGTTACTTAGGGTACTCTCCCATTAGACCTAACGGTAAGTTCGGTAATTTTCACATAATACTACTGCATTTCTTAAAATTAAAAACGTGTGCTAAAATATTTGAAATTACACACAATGGTTTATATTTAGAGGAATAAATAATTCCCGATAATTTTTAAGTGCACTGTCACTGAATATTTAAGGTAGTCCCAGGCTGGGTGTGCAATACGGAAATTGTAGGTCTGCAATACAGAGACATTAATTGAACATATGTGTTGAACATCAAATCAGCCCTGTAAGATTAAATGGAAATGTAATAAAGATTCCAACACTTATTTAATGAAAACTTTTGTTAGAAAGATAACGAGGTTGCTTTTCAGTATAAATACTGAGTGTCAGCAAGAATTGTTACTGTGAATTACCTACATTGTACATATCAATAGATAAAAATGATGGGAGTGTTTCTAAATGATCTCCAATATTATTATCATCCAAGCTTAATTAAAAGGGTCCTTTCATTTACAGTGCAATATCTCAAATTTAAATCATGTACTAGACAGATGAGTTTTTTTTTCTTCATCTCAACATTTGTGATTACTGTTTTGAGTATCTGCGTTGTTTGTGCAACAAGCAATATCAAACAACGTGATGGTTTGTCCAAAATGACAACATACTGAGTTTGGATTCAAAAGGTCAAGTATCCTATCAAAGAAAGAGAGTTTTACGTAGGTATCGTAATGCTATTTAGCCCATTATATGTGTATATTGTACCGTTATGGTAACCGTGTTCATTAATGTAATTGCAATTCACAGCTATGGCATGCAGGGATATGACGTACTGCAGACCTCTAGACTATTTTCAGAGTGCGTGTTTCTTTTTTTTTTTATAACTCTGCTTCTCATAGTCCGGAAGAGACTATGGGATGAACTGTTGTCTGTTGTCCGTCCATCCTCCTTCTGTTCATTAGCACACAATAGTTATCGCTACTCCTTCTAATTTGCTTGGATGATTACCACGAAACTTTGCACACATTAATTCCAAAGTCTAGTTCATCTTAAATTAAAATGGTGCCACCTGGACGTCCATTATAGTTTGCTACATTGGTGATCTAGGAAATTGTCATATTGCTACTCCCATTAGTGGTGATACCAACACTGGAGTTTTGCTGACTTCTTATGATGATCCAGCTGGACCTAAATTTAACTGGTGCTGATGTGACATCCATAATGTCAACCATGAAAATCTATTCTATTTGCTACAAGAATGTGACTAATATTGAAATATAACATATATTAATTTCTTTTATTTCAGTTGAAATGTTATACTTCTAGTGGTATTCATTTTAAAAACATATATTCTGTAGTCCGAAGAACACAAATCTTCTCTAAAGCGAGGTAGGTGTCTAAAATTGCACTTGCCCCTATCATCCTCCTTATTTTGAAATTCAAGTTTCATTTGACGTTTAACTTTTACCCCTGCCATTTGAGCTCACATTTACTACTACTACTACTAGTACTATTATTATTATTATTGCTACTACTACTAGTGCTATTATTATTATTATTATTATTATTATTATTATTATTATTATTATTATTATTATTGCTATTATAATTAATATTATTATTACTGCTTCTATTACCAGTGCTATTATTATTATTATTATTATTATTGCTATTATTATTATTATTATTATTATTATTATTGCTACTACTACTAGTGCTATTATTATTATTATTATTATTATTATTATTGCTATAATTATTATTATTATTATTATTATTATTATTATTATTATTATTATTATTATTACTGGTACTACTACTAGTGCTATTATTATCATTATTGCTATTATTATTATTGCTATTATTATTATTATTATTATTATTATTATTATTATTATTATTACTATTGATATTACTACTAGTGCTATTATTATTATCATTATTATTATTATTATTATTATTATTATTATTATTATTGCTACTATTACTACTGCTATTATTATTATTATTATTATTATTATTATTATTATTATTATTATTTTTGCTATTATTATTATTATTATTATTATTATTATTATTATTATTATTATTATTTCTACCACTACTAGTGCTACTAAGAAGAATAACATGATTATTAGGAGGAAAAAGCATTATGTTGTATGACATTTATGAAATGCGTTGAATAATTTTCATGTTTTACTAGTCATTGTGACTACAACAACAACTACTACTACTACTGTTAATAATAATAATAACAAAGACATATTCATCACTTACTACATGCTATCTTTCGTCACATAGACTGAAACTTGGGCATGTGCCACATACATATGTCACGCGTATAACAAGTATTTATTGTGAATACTCTGGGTAAAAATAAATTATTGGATCAATACCATTCCATAAACAGTGATTTCCCTTGAAAAGCTATTTTTATCGCACATTTTATCACTGGATTGGGTATCTAGATCAGTATGTCGAACTGTACCATTCAAAGCCGCTGTTCCTTAGCTTGTAAATCTTAAGGTAGGTGATAATATAGTGCAAACACGTAGGTGTGCGCAGGTAGATATTCTTTTCCAAGTCTTTATGACTGCATTATGTTATATTATAATGCAAAACATAGGTCGCAAAATTCAACGGCGTTGTTAATCAGTTGACTGAAACCGATATAGCCCTATTTCTATTACTCGAAGAAAAGAAAGTACTCTCAAAATGGCGGCAAGACAACAGGGGTGCGGTATTTGTATGGACAGTTGTAAGAATCCTAAGCTAATATCATGTCACCATAGTTTCTGTTACAAGTGTCTGGAGGATTATGTACGGGTTAACCTTCGCAAGGGTCGATTTGATTGCCCCATCTGCAGGACAAATGTGGAGTTACCTAAGGGAGGTGTGCGATGTTTCGAAACAAAAAGTTGCACCGACACGAACTCTGATGAGAAATTTGCATGTGATCTTTGCGGCCCGAAAATTGTGGCATGCAGTAGATGTTTGGATTGCGAGGAGAATTTGTGCCAGTCATGCAGTTATGTCCACGAAAAGCTGAAAGTTAGTAGGCATCACAAAATAAGTGATTTGGGAACCCTGGAATCTGAAATGAAAGGCAAAATTCGACAACGTATATTTTGTGATCAACATCCAGAAGAGGAAATCAAGCTCATGTGCAGAGACTGTAACATACTTATTTGTGTCCTGTGCAAAGCGGTTGATCACGAAAATCATGCTACAAAAACTGTAGTTGATGCGGCAGCTGAAATGAAAAAGACGCTACAGACCAAGATGACTTCTTGTTCGGATAAACTGAGAAATATTAATGCTTGTAAAGAAAAGGTAGAGGAGCTTGAAAGGAGTATTGATGGTGCAGAGCGGGAGGAATTAAAATCAGTTGAAGATCAGCGTTCACAGTTGAACCAAGTACTTGATCAAGAAGTGGCAAAAGTGAAAGCCAAAATAAAAATTGTTTACCTCAGCCTTAGACAGCAAAACGCAATTTTCAAAAGAGATGTACAGGATGAATTGAGAACTTGTTCAGACGTATATGAAAATGCGCAAATGTTAACACAGCAAGGGTCAGACATCGAAATAATAAAGAAGGGTCCAGCTCTTGACCAATTAATTTCTGAAGCGATATCAAAGACTGAACAAATACCTAACATACGCCTGAAGAACAAACTGTTTTCGCCAGCTGAAATCAAGCACAGTGAACTGATTGCCTTGATCGGCAAAATGCAAGATTCTACTGACTCCGTATGTATTAATTCTCGTAAATTGCAGACTTGAATTATAATTTAAATCTAAGTCTTTAATTTTTACTTTGATTAAGTAAGTAGTGTCTGTAGTCCCAATGGAAATAAGAAGAAACTTTTAGTTTATAGGCACAATAGAGTGTATGTACTTTTATGCATTGTAAAGATTATGAAACTTATTTAATGTGTCAACTTAATAGCTGAAATAATGCACAAGAACCTAGGGTTTGTGAAGATTCGATCAGGTAATTGTTAAATAAACGAGACAAAATGCATTTAAGAGCGGTCTCCCTAAACACAGTAATGTAAGTAATGGGCAGTAATGAACAGTAATGGGCTGTAGTGGCAGTAATGGAGATGAAAATACTGTAATAAAAAAGAAATTCCAGGGATAGAGTAAATTAAAAATACATGTTTGGTACAGTTTGTTGTTTACCCATTTATATCAACTTGAAATTTATGGTATTGGTGTGTTATAACTGAACTCCAGTTAAGTGCGGTATCATCTTCATCCAGTGCGGTATCATTTTCATCTTCCAGTTAAGCGTTTGGCCCATAAGCAGGCATAGTATATATACAATGACAACAACTATATCTTTTCATAAATGTATAGACATGGAACTAAGTGTAAGTATATTTATTTATGTCTACAGTTTATTGATCATTTATTAATTATTTTTATTTCTCTTAGTTTTTATTTAAAATATTTAGTTACAGTAATGGAGAGGAAATGCAGTAATGGACCAAGAAAATTACAATAATGTAACATAGGCATTATGGACTTCGAATATATCTATTATAGATTTTGTTGAATTGTATAAATAAAAAATATATCTTTTTTCAGCTATATTTTCTTGTTGTTATTGTTTTTGTTCCGCTATTGACGTTAACATACGTGTTGGCGCTTGTGTACGATATATACTAATCTATGTTAGCAAATAATGTATAGTTACATAACTATGGAACTTAATGTATTTATTATTTTAGTTCTGTCTCCATTTAAGAGACTTTTTGAGTGCTTTTTTTTTTAAAACATTTTTTTCCCCAAAATATCTAACTGAATTCCATCTTAGGACCAATGGCTAAAACATATCAATTGCATAACTTAAACTAGTCGAGTGTGCTTTCGTCAAATGCCGCATTCACACCTGTCGCACTGTTCGTATTTAAGAGGTAAATAATTATTTTATAAAATAAATTTGTTATAGTTTTTTATTTTATTTTAATGAAACAGTTGGTGTTTATTTGTGGTGGGAAGACAATATTAAGGGGTGGACAGGCATGGGATTTGGAGATTCCCAAAGGGCAGTAGAGAACAGGAAAAGATGGAGAGAATTGGTTGTAAAGGCAACGGTAGTGCCCCAACGACCTCTTGGATTAAGGGATTGATGATGATGATGATGATGATGATGATGATGATGATGATGATATTTTTCTGTGAGTTTACATTTTAAAATTATTTGTGGGTGTGCCCAAGAAGGATCCACCCCATGTGCCAAACACTTTAGGTATATTTACTGTATATTCAAGTCTCCATTACTGCACATTACTGCCCATTACTGTGTTTAGGGAGACCCTTTAAGAGGAGGGGGTGCTTTAATTGAAATTTTTCTTAATCTGCAACGGAAATCACAGGTGACCGGCAGATATGCTTAAAGGCCGCACGATCGCGTAATTCGCGCAAAATTTGTACGAATTCTTGCACTTCGAAACCGGTGATGCACGAAAACCCAAGTTGCGCATATGAAAATCATCTCTGCGCAGCATACAACTTTATTCAGCCGTTCACCATTAAATATTTGTATAAATAGTAAAAATATTGAAGCGCTTATCCCGACGTGCATTTTGTAGAAACTGTTGACGGATCTAATTTCTTCGGCTTAACATGAATGGTTGTTAATCTAAATTTTGATTGGCAATTGGGCCCCGTAACAAGCATTTTGTGGAAGTTTGAACATTGCAAAAAGGGCATTTTACAAAATGCGTCTTTATAATACCGGCTATCAAGAAGACCCAATATGGTCGATTCCTGGCATTGTTCATCTAGGACACAGGGTACTAATTGTACGGAAAAATGGGAACCAGCCTGGAAATGGGTGGACATAAAATACAGTATATATGGGTTTGGGTGGCCAGGATTGGTTAATAATGTAAGTTATGTTTTAGGAAAAAGAATCTTTTGAGAACTTATCCTAGTTGTAAGTGAAAACGAATTACAGACATTGTTTTATTGATGGAATTTCAGTCCTTTAACATCCTTGAGTTTGGAACACTCATTACTAAAATTAGCACCTGTCTCTCTTGTGCGGAATTGAAAGCACATCTTTCAAACAGATGCAGGACCAGAAAATGCCGCGGCTCATATCCTTTTCCTCTACGCAGAAACTGACATCCAGGTTTCATCTATACTGATAAATATAGGTTTGATCATGAGCACTCAGAAATTTTAAGTTACTGAATTTATAATATCATGGTGTTTGCATAGGTTTATTATGGGAACTGAATTAGTACAGTGAGTACTCTATAGATGATGATTTAGTTTGGCAAGTACTAGCTGATCATAGTAATGAAGGCAATTTATTTTTACAGTCAGGAAGTGTATCAGATTATAGGAGTTGGAAAATTTTAAAGGAGTGATTTTGAACAAAAAAATGGCGTTAAATTCCAATCCGATGTACACGCTGGATGAACCAACACGGATGGCATGACGGTCAACCCCTCATTTCAGCGGTATTTTGAGATTAAATGTAGAAAAAGGCAGACAAGCAAGCCAGATTAAAATAGAAACAATTTAAAAGTAGAGCGCACTTTTCGTTTCTTTTCTAGTCGCAATTAAGCATAGCGGGATCATGTGCTACAAAACTATATGGTCCTAATATAAACGTTACGAGAAATCTAATAAATAAGAATCTAAAAATGAAATTAAAAAGTAAAGATATTTATTTGATTAAAATACATCTGTTTGAACAAGCAGACTATGGCATTAATTTACGTACAGCCCTAATACAGCATTACGGAACAGTAAATCTAGCATAGTACTCAATAAAGTGCTAATTTAAGAAAGTTAAACATTGGCAGAGCTTATGTTAGTGAAAAATCCCTGTGAGCTGTGAAAGGGTGTTCTCAGTATAGAACAATATTCATAGATATGACACCAATTAACCTGAGAAACAATGAACAGATTAATGTTTATACAAGTAGAGGCAACATCTTTTAAAGATTTTGATTTTAATAGGGGTCTTACAAAGTGGATAAGGAAGAAAGAGAGATGGATATTGAAGTGTTATGTAAATAATGAAGCATGGCCATTTCCTCCTCCCACTCAATTTTGTTCTACTCCCCATTTAGTTTTGGGACAAGGGGGGAAATCCCCCCTTATGATGAAATCTTGGAAGCATGTCTGGTGACCGCATAAACGGCAACGCCATCTTCGTCTAGTGGGCGGGTTATGTGACACGCGGTTGTAATGTAAATAATTACAGTTATCAAAAATGGCATACGCACGAGAGTTAAAAATGTCAAGGCCGCTCGCCTTGCTCGCGTTCCTTTGAGTTGTCAGAGAAACCAAATGGAGCGTATCAAGGGTTAGTCTTGGAGACCAGTTTCTTCGATGGAGATCATGAATGGAGGAGTTAAAACTGTCATTCGAAACTGTGATACTGAAGTTGTTGTCTAACAGGTAGGCCAGTGTCTACATAGAAAGTGTTCTCCACTTGTCACATGTCTTCTTGCTGTCTTTAAATACACAGTTTTATTCTTCTTCTTCTTCTTCTTCTTCTTCTTCTTCTTCTTCTTCTTCTTCTTCTTCTTATTATTATTATTATTATTTGATTTGCTTTGTAAGATTCCAAAACTCCTTTGATCTGCTGATCGATATTTCACTCAGTGATTGTGTGAGGGGTATCTAACAACATGCTCAGAAAGGTCATTTCATTGTATACATGTACATTACGTACGTGAGACTGGTTCTTTAGAAAACTTAAATATAGAACTGTTCTCAGTATGGATACTCTCTCTCTCTCTCTCTCTCTCTCTCACACACACACACACACACACACACACACACACGCACACACACAAACACATACACACCTTGGGATTGGCTGGATGCTAAGATTTATTGTACATCTTTCAACTACTATAGTAACTTCATTATGGAACATTGAAATGACAACATTTTTTTCAGTTACAGAGTTTTAAAAAAATTTATCAAAAGATGTACCCAAGCATGCAGAGCCAATGGCCACTACATCAACATGCTTCACATCTACACACTGACCAGTCCTTTTGTGATATATAGAGAGAAAAAGATACCTTAAGTATCCAAAGTGTCAGCTATTGAGTGTAGAAGGTAATTACACTTTTCTTGTAATTTTTATTTTATTGTCAGTGCTACAACTGTCATTCCACTGAAAAACAATAATGTAACAAATGCAGCGCTGATAAAGTGTATGTTACAAAATGTGCAAGTGTGTTGAGTTCCCACTATATACTTTATAAGAAGGGGAAAAAAACCCATGAAGTTCACTTTCTCAGAAGTGCGGTGGGGGAACTCAACTATACCACCTGATGCATTGACATTTTTTTCTGTAATTGTTTTAAGTTAGACAAATAAGTTCCAGTATACTGTGCTGTCTAAACTGGTATTCAGAGCTATTTTTCCCCATCCTCTACCTCTGCCACGTGTCACTACTGGTAAATCGGTACTGTGAGGAACAGTGATGACATATATTTTGAAATTGTGTTTCATGCCCCAATATGCTTCCTCTACGCAGTTTCCCATTTGCATCTATGTTTCATGTGCAATCCCTGTTAACACCCTCCTCCAATCCATCCACTCAGCTCACGACGAATGTACATAGGAAAAAATATTGATACAATATGCTGTATTGTTATAATTGATATTTATTGTTTCTACAGAAAGAGAATTTCCTGTATGTTTGCAGTGATCCATATGTCTCTGGTGTCGAAATGATGGGAACTGATAGTAATTAAAATGCCAATGGGTAAGTATAATTAAATATTAATTTTTAATAACTTTTTTAGAATCCTGTAGTCTATTGCATGAATTTAATTAAATGAATGTCCCTGTGAATATTATGTGTCATTGCCATGATTGTTATATCCTTGTTAATATTTGTTCTGTTCTCTGAATGAATATGTGTTCATTATACATACAAATTATTATAGGTAATTTTATTACTTTGTGTGTAGTGCCAGAGCAGTGATCTCTTTTGACAGGTGGTCTCTTATGACAGGTCATAATAATATATAATCAATAAATCGGTACGTGGACCGCTTCTGTGGCCTGAACGTCCGCCTCGGATACGACAGGTCGCGGGTTCGAACCCAGGCTGAGTCATATCAAAGACTGATGAAAATGGCACTAACAGCTGCCTCGCTTGGCGCTCAGCATCAAGAGGTTAGTGTTAGGAATGGTCAGACTGGTGTCAGGATAATGTGACTGGGTTGGACATGATACTCCATATCTGTGTCATGATGCCGCAGTGCTGAACATCACTATAAACTGCCACACGGCAGACATCGTAGCGATATGAATGAAAAACTGTTAAAGCTACGTGAAAAATCTAAATGACACACACACACACTGTACATTGAGAACCTGGTCTATTAAGACAGATGGTCTCTCAAATTAGTGTTCTCTCAAGACAGGTTTTACTGCATTAAATAATTTGGATGTTGATATAGAGAGAAAGAGAGTGAGAGATAGATAGCAGATATGGGTTCAATTACTTTTGTCAATTTCAATTACCATGTGCTTGTAGATGTCATTTACAGTTACAATTTCAGTCACTCAAAGTTAGGACTGTTTAATTACAATTATTTTTGTCAGTTACAAATAGAATTACTTTTTCCCCATAATGAGACACAAAAAGTCAAGTAAATTTGGGTTGAGTATTTTATTCATGTTATATAAAAAATAAGCATTATAAGGAACCTAAATATACCAACATGCAAATGATTATATTTGACCTAATCGATAATAAATATTTGATAAGAAGTACAAATATGCCAACCAGCTACCTATAATGTTAATTGCATGTGTGAAATACTGTCTTACAATTTAATTTATTTACATATTTTTTAATTCACATAGGCACCAGAATGTCTGTCACTTTGTTGTAAGAAGACTATGACTGGTCAATGATCATGGCAAGTTTCATAGACTAGACTTACATAAACTTACTATTCTATACCCTGACTATCAAACAGCCTTATCACAAACTCACAACACAGCTTGACAGACTGTGGTACTAAAATGACATAGTGTATATCGTACACGGATAGAATATGAAACCTGTCATGACCAGTCATAATCTTGTTATAGCAGACATTCTGGTATCCTTAAGCGTTATACGTACAACTCCAAAATATTAAGAAAAAACCCACTTTGCAGCCCGCATATATAAAATCACTTATATACAGTTTTCTTATCCAAAGACATGGTGTTATTTCTTGTTCTATATTGATGCCTTTATTTTTTGACTAATACAAATATGTATATTTTTCCTGTTTTATGATTTGCCTGGAATTCAAGTTACATTTCTCTGTCTATTGTAATTGACTTGTAAATGAACAATTTGCATCTGATCTAGTACCTCAACACATTCATCTTTTAGCCAAATTAATCTTGATGTTCCTAAAACAAACAGTCAGTATATATAATCATTTATATGTAGTTTTCTTATCTTAAACTTGGCATTAATGCTTACGCTATATTAATTCTTATGTTACTAGCATAATATATTGCAGGTAAGATAAATACATATATATTCTAAATTTTTATAATTTGTTTGGTATTAAAAAACACATTTATCTTCGCTTTTGTAATTGACTTGTAATTGAGCAATTACAAAAACCAAGACCGTCAGTTACAAATACAATTGCAGATACATCCAGGGTTATCAATAGATTTTAAAACTGAAGAGTCACTGGACCCTTGACTCCAAAATCTCAAGAGTCAAAACTGAAATCTCGAGAGTCCGTTATTTTGAATAATCCTGAGCATATAGCTGGGATTCGTTGTTATTTGTGGAAACGAACGATGTGTAAGACTTGTCTCATGCTGAATAATGAGAAACACTTGTACAGTATTTTGTAAGAAGCTTATATTGATTTTTTTAAAAGTGTTTCTCTTTCATGCTTTGTGTTACTGTGTATATTTTGTATATAAAACTGACAGAGGATTAATTTATACTTCATTTTATTTTCAACTTCTCAACGTATTTTATTATGATCTGCTCAAATCAGTTTAGATGCAAACATATACCCATACAACTATAAAGTTTATAAATTATTCAGATATCAAGGATGTACATTACAGAATTATCGATTCACTTTTCCACTCGTTCTTCAATTTTCTAATAAATTTTGGAGATTGATTCTCCTTCTTCTCCTTCTCAGAGCTGACAATATCTTTCTGTGTCTTAGAAGCCTGAGGGTCAGAAAATTAATCACCGGCAGGTTGTTTTTGAGACTGAGTCTGTGATTTTAAAGTTCAGGTGTATGCACTGAATTGTTATGTCCATTAAATTTTTTCTGAATGATCCATTAATTAAAACGCTCGACGTTTTAAACGTTTTGGTGATTGACGCAAATTAATCGCCTATAAAACATAATTCCACATCGCATAATGGCTTCGTTAGAAGCTATATAGGCTAATCCTGTTTTGTCTAACGGATTATAAATTAAAGTGCAATCAAGCAAACGTTGATATTTTATCAGAAATGAATCCAGTGAAGTCTTATATGATTCCTAAGATTTAAACATTCTGCCAAATGAAGCAAATTAATTGCCAGTAAAATTATTAAAGTTAGTCCACATCTTGACAACTGTTTTCGCGAGCCGCCATATGCTCCATTTCTGACCAGTTGATCATAATTTGGTGTCAGAGACGGCGCTGGCTTTAAAAATGTTGTCGCCAAAAATCGGCAACCTCAATATTTTGTCGCCACTTTTAAAAAAATGTCGCCATTTTCATAATACAGTACTATCCGTTTGTTTCGACATTCTCAGGACCGAGGTAATATTGTCTAGCGAATCAATTTTGGAGTTTGGAAATAAGATAATATAAGAGAAAAGATGCTATTTATTTAACGAAGGCATGATTAAAACAAGGATTCAACATTAGTTCTAGGAAGCCTATTATTGACAATATAAAAAATGAGTCTTTACAACATATGTTTGGAAGATATACAGGCACAGCATAATTCATTAATACAGTACAATACCTAATATATCATTTAATTTTATGCAAATTAGGAATCAACTGACAATCAGTTTATTAAGCTGTCTGAATACCATCAAGATGAAGATCAAGAGAGAGAGAGAGAGAGAGAGAGAGAGAGAGAGAGAGATTGGACTATGGAGGTAATGAAATTCTTCACCTAAAACGTTATTATGATATTCGGTACATTTTCTGCTTTTATATTGATTTTTACTAAACCATTTCAACATATATTTGATATATTAGAGTCCCACATTGTAAGATAGGTAAGTATAATTTTTATTCAGTTTCCTTCATATTTGAATGCCTGTTTTACAAAATTTTACAATCTTGCCCTTTGGATGTTTTGTTTATTTATAACACAACCAATCTAACAGGATGATTTTAATATAAATCTTGGTGAATCCCTTTCTCATACAAATAGGAGAAAACCTTTTACAACTGTTTTGCAGGTACACGTTTACAAATAAACACCAACTGTTTCATTAAAATAAAATAAAAACTATAATAAATTTATTTTATAAAATAGTTATTTACCTCTTAAATACGAACAGTGCGACAGGTGTGAATGCGGCATTTGACGAAAGCACACTCGACTAGTTTAAGTTATGCAATTGATATGTTTTAGCCATTGGTCCTAAGATGGAATTCAGTTAGATATTTTTGAAAAAAATTGTTTTAAAAATCGAACACTCAAAAAGTCTCTTAAATGGAGACAGAACTAAAATAATAAATCCATTGAGTTCCATAGTTATGCAACTATACATTATTTGCTAACATAGATTAGTATATATCGTTTACAAGCGCCAACACGTATGTTCACGTCAATAGCGGAACATAAACAATAACAACAAGAAAATAAAGCTGAGAAAAGATATATTTTTTTATTTCTACAATTCAACAATATATATTATAGATATATTCGAAGTCCATAATACCTATTTTACATTATTGTAATTTTCTTGGTCCATGACTGCATTTCCTCTCCATTGCTGTAACTAAATATTTTGAAAATTATCTTCAGCATGACTTTGCTCGGGTGACTGATCAAACTGATGGCTCTGTAGTTTTGGCATAACTGTAGGTTTTCTTTCTTCGGGAGGATGATGACCAAGGATTGAGTCTATGTCTTGGGTAATTCTCCTGTCTGCCATATATTGTTGCAGATTGTTGTTAGGACTGTGACTATCTCTTTTCCTCGTGCTTGAATGAGCTCTGCTGGTATGTTGTCAGTGCCAGCTGATTTTCCTTGCTTTAGTGACCTAACTGCAGTGTCTACTTCTTCACGAAGAATGGGGTTGTCATCAATTTCTTCTGCCTGATGGCAATTTAGTACGCTGGATCTCCTTGGGACTTATGATTTGTCAAGGTCAATTCTGATTCTTGGTTGGTATGCTTTTTGGTCATTCTCAGGTGGAGGCGAAACGTTGTCATTAATAAATCATGGTCACTTCCAATATTTACTCCTGGAAAACTTCGTGTTCTGGTGATATTCAGTCCTGTGCAGAATCATTTTTTCACAAAAATGTATTCAGTCTGGTTGTGATGTTGTCCTCTGGACTGCCAGGTCCATCTTCTAGATGCTTTGTGAGGGCTGAATGTGGTGGCTAGCACAAGATTGTTGTGGGCAGCAAACTCCAAGAGCCTGAGTCCTCTTGTATTTGTTTCTGCATTGCAGAAGGATCCACAGGCGCTTTGCCAGTTTGTCTGTGAATCAACTCCCACCTTTGCATTCCAGTCTCCTTGTAGAAACAGAATATCTTTCTTGGGTGAGTTGTCAATGACATCTTGCAGTTGGGTATAAAAAATTTTTCAGTTTGTTGTCATCATACTTAGGTGTGGGTGCATGGGCCTGTATGATTGTGATGTTGAAGGGAGTCGCCCTCAGGCGGATGGTAATGAGCCTGCTTGAGACTCAGCAGCAACCCATAATGCTGTTCACAATGCCCACGTGGACAAGAAATCCATTGCCATGATTGTGTTGTTCCCTCTTCCGCTTAAGTAGAGCTTATGCCCTTCATCTTTTGTATTTCACCAAAGTTTTTCCAGCACACTTCGCAGAGACCAGTAATGTTCCAGTTGTACTTCTCCAACTCATGTGTATGTTATGAGAAGTAATCTACTTGAAATGTCCGAGTATTGTGGAATATTACAGGACCATTGCGCTAATATTGGGTGAAGAGTCAATACTGGTTAGTATGGGGGTATTCGACACACAAGTTAAGAAAATAATATTCTCTTTCAAACAGGTATCATCAATGCTATAAGAAGAAAAGTGGCAGATGGTCCGTCTTTCCTTACAAGAACGCATCCGCACATCAGGGAACATATACAGAAAGACATTATCTCTCTACTTGGGGGACAAATATGGTATGGGACGGATGAGGGAACTCGCGGATGATCCCGGAAGAATTAGTAGGGACCTGGTGCGTCAAGAACCGCCCTCAACTACTTTAAGTTTTAGTGAAGAAAATCTTTTGATTTTGACATTAGCTACATACAATATGAAATTGTGTCGGCTATGGCAGGTTCTACTTTACATAATATACTGTAAATAACAGCAGCAGTTGAGAACAAAGTTTAACACAGTATCTGCAGTTACTGAAAAATTTCGATATTGATTATTTCTTACCTTGTTGTCACATTGTTTGTAGGGCAGAAATAGACTTGTGTTTTAAAAAATCTGAATGAAAGCATATTTTGTGATGCAATAAAGAGGTAATATTATGTGCAGTTACAAAAAAGACAACAAAGGATGAAGTCACTTTTATTGATTTATATAAAAAAATTTTTAAACACAAGAAAGTGTCAAAGTTCATGTGGGCCTAGAGGGGATGAAGACAGTGTACTGTCCAAGGCATCAGGATATTTGTCATATATTCGTCAGGCACAGCAAGGGGGAATTTCAGGTCTCTGACTGGACCCCAGTCTACCATGCTGCCATAGTATGAACTGCTTATAGATCAACCTCCTCATCATGGACTAGAATATCCCATGTATACTTACTGGCCAAGGCAAGGCAAGGACAGCCTCATCCAGGATTAGAACTTGCAAATCCTGAAAAATTTTTATATGCTATTTCTGAAATAGATACAGATATAAATAAAAACAAAATAGAAATATGCACTTATTCAAACTGTATTCATGTTATGTCACGAGGTTCCACTTTAAAATAAACAGGTATCAATATGGGATTTAAACTGCACAAGATTTTTCGTTTGATATGAGCACTGAGAGCTCTGTCACAACTGGAACTGATGTTAGGTACAGGCTATGTTACGATGGGCAGCTCTAAGTACTGTTATGTACGCCCATATTGTACATTAACTTTTATAATTATTGATTATGAGGGTCATTTAGTAAACAACGTATTAGTTATCTAATTTTGTCCATTGGGGATTTTACTTTGGGATGAGTTAATTTCATTTGTGTAAACATGTTTTTTATGGCCTTTTGATATTTCAGGTTATTAAAGTTAATCGTTTTGAACAAATTGATGGGATTAAAGTTCAGGTTATGGATTTAGCCCTAGGAAATGATGGCTCACCTGATTTCTGACTGGTTGGCTGTTAATGGACCCCACACCTTGTTGACAAGTGGAATGTTCTGGAAAATGATTCTTTGACCCCCGTCCTGCTTCTGAAATTATGTCTTAGTCTGTTATGTAAGTTAGCGAATAACTGAAGGATTATTCTTGTCTTAAACATCAGTAGTATGAATAGATGATGATCCTTTATCAGAGACCCCCTGCCCCCCCCCCCAAAGCGTTCTACGTTAACATCTTTGTCAGCAGTCTTTGTTAGCTCAAAATGATGACTTTTACACGATAACACATTTTCTGACAAAAATATGCTTTGTGGGCAAGGGGTCTCTGAGAAAGGATGCATCATCTATTCCTACTACTATGACAGTCTCTCTTATTAGCTAAGATAATATTGGTCGAAATGTTATATTAAACAAATAAAATATATATAATGTCTTATTATAAACCATCAATACGACATGTTGGATTTGATCTAACAAACAGATTTTGTAAAAGATTTAACTCGATCAAAGCATCGTCAGGATATACTGGGATAAAACCTAAAATAATAAGCGATTGCATTAAAAAGGTGGGTTATCATATATCGCCGAAATATGGGTCGGTATGGTTATTCGCGGTTGAAAGCGATGTGAGAATAGCGGGTTGGGCAGATGATGTGATGACATTTATTGACAATATGGTTGATATATTATTTGATAACGATATTACTAAAGCCACAGAAAATTGCTTAAAACAATAAAAATATTTGTCCTCATATAGAGGACTTTTTTAAAGATGAAGATGGTTATATTATTCAATGGTTATTTACAGATGTGATTGATTTGTTAATTAAGGACGGTACAGTATACACAAACTGATTGATGAACATGAATATATTTACAGATGGTCATGTGGTTGATTTGTTAATTAGGGACGGCACAGTATACACAAACTGATTGATGAACATGAATATATTTACAGATGGTCATGTGGTTGATTTGTTAATTAGGGACGGCACAGTATACACAAACTGATTGATGAACATGAATATATTTACAGATGGTCATGTGATTGATTTGTTAATTAGGGACGCACAGTATACACAAACTGATTGATGAACATGAATATATTTACAGATGGTCATGTGGTTGATTTGTTAATTAAGGACGGCACAGTATACACAAACTGATTGATGAACATGAATATATTTACAGATGGTCATGTGGTTGATTGATTTGTTAATTAGGGACAAGGCGGGGAACCTTTAGTTGATCAGATACACCTAATGAGGTTTTGAATTTTTGTTTAGATATTACCCCCAAGGCGAAGTTTCTAACTATAAGACGAAATGTTAGAAACTTCAGAGGGCTGTCTGCGGTGTAGGTCTTATTTTGCGACCATTTATTGCCCTCGCAAGAGTTCCTAGATTATTCGTATCGAAAGTCTAGAAACTCAGAAGGCCTAATGGTCTTTGTGACCTTAAACCTCATTAGGTTATTTTTAGTTGTGTTTTGAAATGACCCCTGTGTGAGTACCCATTAGCAGGTCACAGGGTTAAATTACCTCCTACTGGTCTATTTTTGGACGGCACAAGACGGCACACAACATATAACATATAATGATATCATGATAATGAAGGCCTTTTCTACTTGTGAACAGAAACTAGCACACCCACCCCCAAATATCAAATCCGTAGGGGTGAAAACTATCACCACAACGTATTGACGTTGTAGGTGGGTGAATTAATTTCTATTCACAAATATAGGGGTTCGGCCAGGCCCCCCACTTAAATAGCTAATATTTCGTGGGCATAATAACGCCCTCCCATAGACACAAATTTGTCTTTCATAGGATTGGAACCCAAGACCGCGAGTTCACAAGTTTAACACGCTACCGATTGAGCTAACGAGCACATCATATAGATATATTGAATTAGTTAATATATACTTAACAAAAGCATCATTATACATTTTCTGATAGCACGTAATTCTGTTTTAAAAACGATAGAGAAAATGAATTTTTTGATTTCGCATTGCAATATAAAAGAGAAATGTACTCTCGCTAACAAAGTTAAGGCTAAACTAAGTGATAGAAAATGTCTATTTTGAAAACATTATAAATAAAATCTACAAATAAATGATTTTATTTTGTATATATTAACGAATTTCTCATTACAATGTGAAGGAAGCCTCTGGAATATATAATCGTGTATCACATTTGACTTCAAGTTATATACATGACCATCTATGACCTGAATTACAATAAGCCTAGCTAGATCAGCCGACAACAGACCGCTGTTAGCTACTGCAGAGAATAAATCAATAAAAGTCGTATGAAGATGTATATGCGTTTTACAAGTTAATATATATACTTAGACAAGCAGATACAAATGTGAAAAATCATAGATTTTTTGTTAGTTTCACTAATTAATTAATAACAAAACTGCTCAGATTAAAATCCATGGCACGCTCTAAGCTAACACAGGAGTTTTTTGAATGACGTTGTTAGATGAGAGATGATATATATATATATATATAACCAAATTAAGGTAATTTATTAAGTTACGTACGGCTTTGAGTTTAGTTTATGTAAAGGGCATTTCTAATTATTTTAAACAAATACAAAACTGCATAGGTCTTATATGTTTATATTTCACTAATAAACAACAATTAACTGATTAGGGACAGATATACGTCAATATTACCAACCTTTTGACTGATTTATTTCCAATTCTAGACATATGTTCGACAACTCGCGAATGATTTTAAACTAAACCCTAGCGTTATTATCTCCCTTTTTTAAAAGAGAAAAATCTATATTTCTATTCCTATCAATAGTTTTTCTACATTTGCCAATAAATATAACATGTTATCTTGATTATACATAAAAAATTTAATCATGCCAGATATCTTACGGCGACTCTCAAATAGATCCTTCATAGCTAATTTGCTTAATAAATATTTGCTATCTTTTTTGAAGACCTTTGATCTGTCAAGGTCTATATTAATTTTTGTGTACTGACCTTGGCTTATTGGATTGTGTAGATTTTCATATTTTGAAGAAAGAGCATCTATTAAACTTTCGAGATATGGGAAATACTTGCTATCGTCTGTTCTAATAAGAGAAAGTTTAATTCTGTCATATTTACTAAAACAAATACCTGAAATTTCATCATTAAGTTCAAAAGACAATTGTTGGTTATCGACCATTATTTTTTTTATTTTGCTATTAACTCCATCGGCTAATGTTAAATTTTCAAACATTATTTCTGATGTTTAGACAATATTACTTAAATAATGTCCAAGAGCGAGAGTATTAATTCCGTCTTTGCAATACCTTTTATCATCGAAATTGCTTAGTCCACGTTTTATAATTGTATTCGTTTCAAGCTTATGATAGTTGGTCCGAATGACATTGGTCTTAATAAAGCTGACACTATTGTTAAGAGCGGCTTTGAAATCCTCAAAATGCATCATCTTTTTCACATATCCCCTAGGGATGCCTTTAGCTTTCTTGGTCAGTTTATTGTCATCTAATATAACAGCATACATTTTGCTTCTTAGTCCAACAAACTCTCTCACAGGAACAAACATAAACTCATCCTTAAACTTACCAATAACTTTCTTGTTGGAATTATCATGAAATTCACTACAAGTTGGATAATCTGATAAATCGAACAAATCTTTATTATCGTAAATATCTTGATAGACATTTTCACAATTTATGTTGTATACTAGAGAATCCGTATCAGTAAATAGTAACTCTGACTCTGGCCATACTTTTTTGGTAAAATTATAATGAAAATCGTACATCAACCACTTCGATATATCAAGTACAGCTGCACCAACATAGATTGGCTTATTTAACTTTAAATTTGTCTTTCGTCGTTGTATTGCGGCAAGATTTTCATTAAATATTTTCATACTAACAAAACCATCGTCGCTAACTAATTTATTTCTGCGGTTGATATCATTAACAATTTCTATCGAAACTCTCCTGCGTATATTTTCCATAGTCTTTCCAAACACTGAGTTGTTCATTAACTTGAAAAAGTTTTTCTCAAATTCGGTTTTAGCCACAGCACGACGTTTCGTATTTAGGTTAATATAATCCGCCATCCACTGCGATTGATTAAACTTTAGCACACGATGGACTTTTCTCAGAGTTAGTCCAGCATCTACTGCTTGCTTTAGATTTTTGTAGTGCATGACATAATTTCTTTTATCTAACAAATTTGGAACTAACTTGTTAACGATAGAGCATTTTCCTATTGTCATAGCTCGTTGTTCAGGTGATAATAAACTATAATCAATCGTCATTGATTCTGCGCAGAATGGATAGTCGTTATGCAGATCGTGTAACGAACTGGGGTAGTCTATATCAACTTCAACAAAATATGAAATATCTTTGGGAAGATTTTTTTCAGTTTCTTTGAGAAACTGGTTTGGAGTTATCCAATGAAACCCCCCGCAAGGCATTGCCTGTACCATGCTGGCACCATACAAATTCACACAGTCGAGATAAATAATGTAACTCGACGGACGATTTTTATCATAACTTTTTAAGTATTTATTATTAGCTGCTGCATATTTTTTTGTTATAACGCTAATTCCGCCTCTGATGCCTTTTTCAATAAAGTTAAACATATCGATATCTGTTAAGAGTTCTAATTCTATCTCGCTAGTTTTAAGTAAAGCGTCCCAAGACAACCCCGGAGCAGAATAATACCAACAGGGGTCTAATCCGTAATTTACATGACTGACCTGACGAAAATTCTCGAAAACATCTGCTAGCAATAACACATCAGTTTTCAGATATAAATCGTGATAATCGCCGAGTGTTTTGCAGGCGAATTTAGTCCACATATCTTGCGCATATTTATACTCGTCGTCGCTGATGTTCTCATTCTTGAGCTGCGAGTAAAATTTATCTTTGCTAGGTAGAGAAGTTTCACTAAATCTGCTCCAATCGTCAAGGTACTCATAAGGAAAGATACCCTTTTTTGTCAGATCGACATAGTTTTCACCGAAGCAGCTGCGCAGATTATTGAAAATACTGCAGCCTTTAACGAGCTCGTCTAATGATGCTGCCATAAATTGCAAGCTGTCGATAAAGCGTAATTTGCCGAGGGTCACCGACATATACTTTTCAAAATTATTTGGAATACATTTTATCACGTTATTCAATTTTAGTTTAGCTTTAATGTCTTTATCACCAAAAGCTTCTACAATGATGTGACTGTCGTAGCCGCGAAAGTTATGTAAAACTACGGGAATAAAATCTGGAGCATGAAATTTTAAATTGCAACTGTTATGAGCTGCTCCGCGATATTGGCCGGTTAAATGACAGTGATCTCGCACCTTGGAGTCCCCAGAGGTTTTTCACAAATATGACAATTAACCGCCTCATCAAAGTCGAGTTGTTGTTTGGACGTTATTCTGATCGGAGCTGTTCTAAGTAATCTGTTAGAAATTGTATTAACTTCGTCTATTAAATTTTTTAATAACCACACGGCAGGATTATCACCTCTATATAACCTTATAGGAGATGAAAATTTATCGCTGGCGCAACAAACTACCTTATAAGCTACCCCGCAAGGAATATGCTGTTGTATCTTTCTTGTACTTGATTTGTTCGGATTATTTTCTGCTCCAGCCACGGGAACGAGTAGACACTCAAAATCGGCGTAAATAACAAAAGGAATACTTAGTTTATGATTATAATTTTTAAATTTTAATATTTTTTCTTTTTCGCTAGGCATAGTTATTTTTTGAACATTAACGCAGTATTTGAGATGGTTCTGCAGTCTGTCATCGCTAGTAAAGCCGTGCAAACATCTGTAACAGAAGTATTTCTTGTTTTTGTTTTTACTGTACTGTCCGCCAACTAAGCCGTTAAAGTTTTTTATCCAACAGTAATGACCCTGATAAAATAATAAATTTATTGTCTTTTGCGAAGCATTTTCTGAGATATATCTCGGGTAAACGTTTTCTCGTTCGTCTAGTCCGAAAACATTTACTGAGATATCGTTTTGCTTTTCGAACTTTGGTATATGATTTTCTGCTACTGGAAAGTTGATGCCATCAAAATTGAGTTCGTTCTTGTGCGGAAAGTACTTGTTGACGCGATCGGAATTTTGTTCTTTGGGAAACATCGCGGAAAGAATAGACCACTGGAAACATTTGTCATCGTTGTTTTTGACATTTATACAACATTTTTTGTTCTTAATTTTTTTAGGAAGGTCGACGTATAAATTACCGCGAAGCACGTTATATTTCGCTGTGTGAAATAAAACTGCTTTTATCATTTCGAATTTCCAACCTGATCCGGATGAAGTAAATTCTTCTAGTTTTTTATTTATTTCCTGGTGTATTTCATCGGCGACCATAGCAATGTTTGTTCCAGTTAATATCTTTCTAGATTTAGCTGTTAAATAGGGTTCCGAGATTTCGCTGTCAAAAGTTTTTGTTTCTTCAACCGCGTGTAACTTTGATAAAATCGTATGATATTGGACTATGAGTTTGATACTTTTATGAACAGCGAGTTCTCGAGCTATAACGGGTTGTAAAAGATGATATAAATTTGTAGAGGTAAAATTAGCTAATATAGTCTGATCGTCGAGTTTGTAACTGTTGTCATATCCTGAAAATGCCGAAGCAATTTTTTCGGATTTGATAATGCTCTTTTTAGCGATGTCGCGCAATTTCAGCATTATATGTATATGGTAATATTGTTTATTTAATTGAAATTTTTAATACTTTTAATTAGAGATATAAAACTTTTGTATATATATAATGACAGAAATCCTGAGATATCTGCCACTGACAGCGGAAGAGCAAGAAACGTATCATGTTCACCCAGCATACAACTTATATGCTGGAAATGCATTAGGTTCTGTTATTAACATAGCAACCAAAAAAGCTATTGGCGTACCAACTCCGGCTGGTATGTTAATTTCAGTAAAGGGTGACAATGCAGATAGAATCAAAATGTTTAAAAAAGATTTTATTTATACTTTGTTTTGCGGAGATATTCCAGAAGGACAGCGAGTATATAGAGCAAATGGCGCAGTTGCAGATGATAATATCGAAAATTTAGGATTACAAAACGAATATCAACCCCACCCAAAGTTTGATTTATACGAAGCAAATGATAAGGGAATTATTCGAAATATAAAAACTAAAAAACTATTAGGAAATTTAGATAATGTTGGTTATTTACAAGTATTAGTACGTGGAACAAATACAGATTTTGTTTGTTATAGATCGCATAGATTTGTGTTCGAAACTTTTAATGGACTAATACCTAATAATTTAGTTATTGACCATATTAACAAAATAAAAACTAATAATAGTTTGGAGAACCTAGACTTAGTAACACAACAAGAAAATAGTAGAAGAGGAGATGCTGGTAATATTAATAATTTTAAAAATCCAAAATCAGTTATCTCAACAAATCTCGAAACTTCTGAGGAAGTGAAATTTAAATCAATAAGTTCTGCCGCAAAATATCATAAAATTAATTCACGCACAGTAAAATATGTAGCTGATAATAAAAGAAGATCGGCAGTGTCTATGATAACACTTAATAGATTTAGTTTCAGATACGATAATTAATAATATTTTCTATATCATTACGAGAAAGACAATTATGACAAAATTCCATGACGCCGTCGCGATTTAATCGTATTGTCATTATTTTATTCGTATCAAGTTTTATTTTATCCGCTGCCGTTAACAAAAATTTATCAAATTCGCCTGATGCTATCATAACGTCAACGAAATAAAAATTATAACCCACAGCATTGCTGTGGAGCAAGCAATTTCGAACTGCTTCGGCTAATTCTTTCTTGTTTAGAATATTAACTCTACAATGATATTTTATTTCCATATTATTTATTAATTAGATAAAAGATTATTATTATAATGAGCTTAATCGAGAGGCTGGCTCAGATATATTCGGAAGATTTTGTTCCAGTTTTAAATGTTGACAGATTTGCTGATTTCATCGACCGTGCTGAAAATGATATTTTCTATAACTATGACGATGATGACGAAGATGATGTTGTTGTTAGCAAGAAATATTTAAGTAGACCAACAACTGGGCGATATGATGTTAAGTACCACATTGCCAAAAAAATATTAAAATTTAATTTTAGTGTTGCCGAGCATCAAATATTTTGGCAACTTATAAGGCCATTCCTAAACGTAAAAGTACCGGGCCAACAAAGAAACATAAAATACGATTTTATTTTTGTTAAAATATTTAATTTAATGTCAGTCGATGATGCGAGAAAATTACACTTAATTTCTTTATGTAAACCTGTAAAATGTAGAGCAGTACTTATAAAATACGAGCAAATTTATAATAATATTATTGAGTCGATGCAATAGACTTAGTTGGTACCCAACTATTAAATTTATCGCTATATCCGCGCCATTTAACTAAACTTTTGTTGCCGCGCTTTCTAATAACTTTTTCGATAACAAATACATCTTGTTCTGTTTTTTGAAGTTCTTGCTCGTAAAAACTGCCAGTTATAGGTTCACCTAATAAGTCTTTCAGCGAATATGTAACTGGTATTGTTAAAAGTACTTTATCAACAACAAATACTTCTTCACTCCAGTTCGGAGTAAATCCCTTTTCAAACGTTTTCTTAGTCAACGAAATTCTAACTTTATCGCCAACTCTAAATTTATGTCTTCGGTACATGTTTTCGTTAGCTAATATTGGATTTGCAAGCGCGTCGTTTGGTGACATTTTAGTGGTTCGGTGTTTCGTGTTATTGTATTCGTCAACGATATTCTGTAAGTTGTCGATGTATTTATTCGTGTTTTTAGCTGTCAAATATTTATGAATTTTTTCGTTAAGCGTGCGATTAAATCGCTCGACGATGACGCTTTTTCCCTCATTTCCAGTTACGTATTTTTTAATGTTATTTTGTTCCAAAAACTGCTCGAACTTTTTGTTAAAAAACTCTGCTCCGTGATCGGTCCAGATTTTGTTGGGCTTTCTTTCTGTAGTTGTTATTATGCGCTTTAACGCGTCAATCATGGAGGTCCCCGTTTTATCCGAAACTGGTACGCTAAAAGCATATTTACTAAAAACATCGACAACATTAAAAAGATATCTCCGCGGAGCGCCATCAGCGCCAACGTTAAATTGAGCTAGATTTGACATATCAACTAAATCTATCGCCCAAATATCATCAACTGCATTTGCTACAACTTTACGTCGCGGAAACTTTTTTTTTTAGGTCTGTGTAGTTCGACTGCAAGGTCATCGTATAAGTCTCTGCCTAGTCCGAGTTTATATTTTGCTCCAATAATACCCTGTACCAGCCTACGGTCAACACGCTCTCGCATATTTTCTGGTTTCATTTCGCGAAGTTCGTCTAACATCACTTTGTCGCAGCTGTGTTTTGTTTCGCCATTTATATCTCTGTAGCAGATATCATGACGCATCGCTATTGCATCAACCTGATTGTAGGGTTCTTGTCCTGGCAGCGGATTATCATTTTCGTCAAGTTGCTCATCAAGCGGATTCCACGGACCAGTATATTTATGGCCTGGCAATGTCCAACCGCCTTTCGGTTTCGGCAGTTTGCCAATTAATTTATGTATATCTATTCCCGTTCCAATTATTTCTCTGTTGTTGCATTTCTGGCAATATGTAACAATTTTATTTTGCTCTAGACATAAATCTCTATCAGCGTCGCAGTTGCACTTCATTATTTATTTAGTCGTCTACTAAAATAACGTCAGGACAACCAGCCCCTGACTTTGCTGCTGGCAAAAACATACTTTTTCTTTTTCCACAGATTGCGCAAATACTTTTCAGCATTATTCTATTATTCTTTGTCTTTTCCGTTTTTTCGTCTTTATTTTCTGTTTTAGTTTTACACTTGAGACAATATGTTGACATTGTATATCAGTGAGTTTAGATAAAATTAATTGCAAGTTTTACAAAAATTAATCGCGATCTCATCATTAGCGCGAGATGGTTGTTTGTCAAATTGCAAAATAAACTTTAAAAAATCTGGATTTTTGGTCATCTGTTTAATGAACATCACGCAATAATAACCGCAAGCGGAAGTTCCAACTGGCTGAATCTGATTAGACGAATAATTTATTATTTTGTATTTACTCATATATCGTTTTACCGCGTCACTCGGTGGAATTCCGAATGAGTCGAAATAATTGTTATCAAAAACAGCTACCCAATGTGTACCAGATCCGTCATTAAAATCTTGTATATTTATAACGCAAGAACCCGGCAATGCTGGAGGTGTGAGTTCATCTTTGGAATAAACTCCGCGAAAATTTTTAACTTTTTGTAATTTATCAAGTATATCAAAATTACTTAACGGAGGCGACTTTGTCGGCCGCGCCTTTATCTCCTTGTTCCTGGCAGCATTAGTCCTCGTCCTCGTCCTAACAGGCCCGGCAGTAGACTTCCCGCCAATCCTGCCAGTAATGGGGCTATTGGAAGAAATCCACCTTGTTGTGTCTTTTTTTTCGCCGTTGTCTTTCTTTTCGCCGTTGTCTTTCTTTTCGTCGTTGTCTTTTTTCTAACAGTTTTTCGTTTAGGCATTATATTTAATCTTTAGACAAAAATTTTCTTTATACCACCACCTTTAACTGCCTTTTCTGATGCGCCATGTACTGCTCCTGACGCCGCTGCTATCCCTAATGTTCCAAGTACTGGCAAAATTTTAGGCAGTAACGTTTTGGCTATAACTGATAGTGCCGGACCGAAGAAACCGCCGTCCACCGCAATGCGGTGGGACATCGCCGTTATTTGTGCGGCGCTCAAGTTTAAAATGAAAGGTTTTTTGCGATCGTATTTATTCGCTTGATTTTTGGTTAACAATAATTTTGTTAAAGCCCCCAAAGCACCTGGGTTGATCTTTAGTGAAACCGACCTCCGCTTCGCAACAGCAGTTGTTAATTTTTTAACTTGGCCATCGGTTAAATGCATTTCTTTTATAATATATTTTGTCATCTTATATAACGATCACAGATTAAACTTGTATTGTCATTTTACCTCCGATAGAGTCGATTGTCACAGATCTGTCGCTTATCACTAATGCATATACGTTTAACGCCGCTGCTGGAGCGGCTCCGAGCGTCCAAGTAACCTCAATATCAGCTGTGCTGTCCACAGCTCGCTCGCTATGTTTACTGACGTCAAAGTAAAATATCGGATAAAGTGTACGAAATTCTTCTACTGATATCTGAGTTCCGTCTTCAGTATCTTGATATTTCTGCATCGAGTCGAGCAGATACATATACGGTCTAGTAATGTTTTTATTCTCGTTATCTGCAAAATTACATTCGATAGCTCGTTCTGGATATTGCTTTGAATTTATTCTGGCATATATTCGTCTAACATCAGCGTTATCAAATATTCCATTATTTTGATCCTGATGTCCACGTCGAGCTTGTTGTTGAAATACAACGAATAACTGACGCGGCAGTTGTTCACTCGATGTTGTTGTGACTCGCCACGTGTAGTCGGTGGTATTCGGAACCGCTGTTTGATATATTTTATGTTGCTGAAAATGAATTTTACTGGTGCGTTTTGCCAGCAATTCATCTAATTCTAACGCTTTAGTAACTGACGGAGTTATTCGTGGCATCCACAGCGCAAGTTTGTTTATAATAAATTGTACATCAGCACCACCAAATCTAAACAAACAATCATCTCGTTCTGCTCGATCTAAAATAAGCGTATGTTTAACTCCGCGAAATACTTTATTATAGTCCCTGCAAAAGCCAAGTATTGTACTTAGCGGCAACATCATTGTAATTTGACGTGATGCTGCTGTGAGTTCTTTTCGCCTTGCAAAACCTTCATTATAACGTCTATTTCTTACGTTAAGCGATTTGTTAACTAAATTTAGCATTGCATTTCCATCATCACCTGCTACTGGCGCGGTTATACCAAGATTATTACAAGCAGCAACAACCGAAACTCTTACAGCGTCTGCATTAGCAGCTGCATCTGGTGCGACTATGCCTAGCTCTTCAGCGTTTTCAATAAGAAAAGCTCTCACATTGTTAGCGCTTGCATCTGCATTGGCTCCAGCAATTAATATTCCTTTTGAAAAAAATTCTCCAGATGCAGCTGCTCCAATTCCAGTATCTTTAAACCACATCATATTAGTTGCAGTTGATTTGGAGTAATCATCAGAAAACGAAACGATATTTAAGATCGTACTTGCAACTTGTAAGTGACTTGAAATATCTTCCACAGTTTGATTGGCCAGCTGATATCGAGCACTTCTAAATAAACACCAACCATTATTTATAAGAGCTAATTCTAGGTTACCTACAATTGCGATAGGTGGATTAGGTGCGGCAGGTGCTGTCATAATCCGACCACGAACTTCTAACATTGCTTTGTGAGGCAGCAGAAATACGTCCTCGTCTCGTGTATTAAATGTTCTAACGCCAGCCTTATTAGGTTCGTTAGAATTTTCATCGAGATATTCAACATATTCAAATTCCGTTACTGCGTCGTCTTTGTCAGAAATTTCTGCAAAATCGAGATAATTTTTCACAGACATTTTTTTATTTTATTAGGTTATATAAAATTATTGCGGCGTTGTAACTTTAGATATTAAATTTTGTATAATCTGCTCGCCCTTTGGCGATAAAAGTTTTTTTGTTGTTGTTATCATCGCGCGTTGGGTTTCTTTTGATGGTGCTATTTCCGAAATAACTTGCTTGATTGACGGTGTGCCTTTTATTTTATCAGATATTTTTTGTCCCACAGCAGTTCCAGCAGCAGATGCAGCTCCAGTTGCAAAAGCTTTACCAGCGTCAAGTGCGATTGGCGCAACTTTACGAGCTAATCCTGGAATATTTTCAGCAATTTTAGTAAATATATTTCCGAAAAATCCTCCTACTATTTTTCTTCTGTAAACTTTTTTCTGTTTCATTATATATCTGAGGTTGTATAATTTTGTTGTCAATCACGAAGTGATTGAGCGTAGGTGTACGTAATAAGTAACAATCTCATTATTCAGATCCAGCTGTCTTCCAGATTGGTCTGTTAATTGCATATTTACTTCACTTATTTGATTTTCAACGTGTAACGGATAATATATAATATGACGTGGACTGATTTGCATGAGAGAACCTGGCGGAACTTCTGGTGAAAAACTATATATTGTCTGACCTTTGCTACCTTTAGCTGAATAAGAACCAGACGCTATTGAGCAATTTACCAATATTGTGTTTACGTCAGTTATATTTACTGGAAACTCACCGTCATATGTGATAGGAATATTAATAAGACCAGGATAATTTTGATGACGAAATCCTATCAGTGGCGCGATACTTTTTGGCGATAAAAAACTAGCTATAAAACCATTTTTTACTTTTATTCTAGCTCGCAGTGTATTATAGTTCGGTGCTAGCTCAAAATCATCTGCGTTTCCTTTATTCGCTGTTATAAGTTCTTTTATCGTTTTATTCAGATCAGTTATGTTGTAGGCGCCTTGCGGAATTTTAAATGATGTCCAAGGTTGAGTTTTAGGTGGATGTATAATACTAATTTCAAGATCAGATTCTATACTTGCTGCGCGAATTTCGTTTACTTTTTTATTAACATCTTCAATATTCACCTGAGCAACCTCTACGCCATTCTTCAGAATTCTGGCTTTTCTCCAAGTGTTGTCGAGGAAATTTATAAATGAAAACTCATCATTTACTCCAGTTTTAACATTTGCCATGGCATTCCAACAAGTGCATGAAATTAATCCAATTTCGTATTGTTTTTCATGTTCTAGTTCTATTGGTGGAATATACTTTACTGAAAAGTTTGCGCTATCTTTATCAGATTGGCTGGAGTCGAGTAATAATGTTGCCGACATTTATTATTATATTTTTATAAAATTAAGTCGCCGCGATTAAGTCGCGGTGCAAAGTTTCGTATTCGTCAGATGATAATAAATTTCTCGATCTCAAATTATCAAGTATGTCGATGATTTCATTGTCGATTTCAGCACCAACATTTCCTGCTTCTTTTGATGATATCAATAGCATCAATCTGCCGATCATTTCAGTAACTGATGCGAATATTCTGACTCCAGTTCCTTTTTTTCAGTTAACATTCTATTAAGTTCTTTTTCATTATCAGCCAATCGACTTAATTCAGTTTGTCTTTCAATAGGACCCATATCCTTTGGGACAATTTCATCAGCCTTCATACGTTGTTCATCGATATATTTTGCCTCGGTACTCAAACTATTGTTGGCGTTTGCGTATAGGTCTTTTTTTATGTCACTAATAACTTTGATATAGAGATCAGCAATAATCCAATGCCGATATTTTTCAATACTGTTTATGTAGTATTCATTTTCTAGTTTTACATCATTAAGATGTATCTTACTATCTTCTTTTATTTTTTCTAGCTCTTTAATTTTTTCTTCAGATTTGTAATTATCTTTTTTAACATCTCGTATTCTCACACCTTTAAAACCATATTTTTCATCAAACTTTTTATACTCATTATCTCCTACTTGGTGATTTATATTTTCTAAATTAGATTCAAATCTTTCTTTTTCTTGTACATCTAATCCATGTTCTTTTTTCCATGCCTCTCTTTCAGCTTTTTCTTTTTCTTTCTCTATTCTACGTTCTTCTTCTTCTTGTTTTAACTTTCTCTCTCTCCTTATTCTAAGTTCTTCTTCACGTTCTAACCGTCTTTCAATCGGTTCAACTACCGCTGCTTCGGCTAATCTTTGTTGAAGTTCTAGCGGATTATTCAACAATCTTTTTAATTCAGCTCGTCTTGCAGCAGGATCAGCTATATTTGCTACAAGTGCCTCAGCTAATCTCATTTTCTCTACATCAGATCTCTCAATAATTCTTCTAGCAGCCGCCTCTTGTTGTTCTTTAATTAATCCGAGTAAAAATTTTTCTTGTAATTTTTTAGCTTCTTCTTCTGATAGTGGTTTAGTTTCTGGTTGTTTTCCAAGTAGTGCTTCAGTAATTGGTTTGAAAACTGTAGCTGTTGTTTCTGCTGCACTAACTTGACCACGTCGAGCTTGCTGCACTAGCTGTTTAAATTTTGCCTGAGATTGCGCAAGTTTTTTTAGATCTTCGATATGTTTTCTATACTTTGCTTGTTTTTCCATTAATTATATACTATTTTCTATAAAATATTATTGTATATAATTTTCAATACAACATCGAAACATTTTACTCTTATCATTCGTTAGCGGAATATCATCAAAAACAACTATTTTGTGTTCGGACGAATCGAGTTGATTAACTGGAATAAGTTCTTCCGGTTGTTTGATAATAAAGAAATCTTCGCCAGATTCAAGATCGTCACGAAGTTTGTCATTATAATTGTTAAGTAGCTCGTACTTATCTTGCTGCGGATTAATTGTGTAAATATAAACGCGATCGTAGTTAAAATTATCTCCGAGAAGTAAATTCATAAGCAAATTTGTTTTGCCAGATCCAGTTCTACCAACGATAAGATAATGACAATCTGGAAGATCATTGTTATGTTTATGTTTCACCAACCGCTCTGTATCAAAGTTTAATATAGACGATTTTGCCATTATATAATTTTATTGTATATAATTTTGTCAAGCAGTAAATAAATAATGAGCTTTTACTCAAAATTTGGAACATTAGTAGGAGATTCAACAACTGCTCAGCAAGGTGACTTATCTAAATATGCAACTCTTGATCAGCTCAGAAAGGAAATTACTAATTTATTAAATATCACAAGTGTCGATCAAAATGAAGTCGTCGTTTTTCAGGACAAAGAAGGACGATTAAAAACGAGTAATATACAACTATCAGATGTACTTGTACGAATTCCCAACGCGGTTGTTAATAATATAGTTACTTTTGCCGATCAAGGTAAAATACAAGATTCGGGTAAGTCCGTTAACGATTATGTTAGGAAAGCTGGCGATGTATTTACTGGTGACATTATTATGTCAAGAAGAAAAATTACATATCTGGGAGATCCAACCTCGGATAATGATGCTGCAACGAAAAAATACGTCGACGATCAAGAATCTAAGTACGTGTCAGTTCGCGGTGGTATAATGCGTGCATTTCTCGACATGAACAACAACGGTATTAATAATCTCAGAACACCAGAAACAGATTTCGACGCCGCAACTAAAAAATACGTCGACGATAAGGAAATTCCAATAACGACTTCGTTAACGACAATTAATGATGGAATTGCCGCATTTAGAACTGATTATATTAATCATGTACAAACATTTCTAAATTTTCGTAGAAATGTAAACAGATCTATTAACGAATTTTTTGGAACTCCACCAACTGTTATTATTAATCTCTCTGACATTAACATGAAAATCAACGATATTGTTAGTGGAATTCCTAATATCATTGAAAAAACTAATCTTGTTAAAATTCCACACGGACAACAAGCTAACAATATCGTGTACACAGTCGCATCAGGAAAAGCAACATGGACACCGCAAAATAACATTATCAAACATACCGCAGAAGTCACTGGTATTTATAGACTGTCTATCTTTAGCGCTGAAAAGATTAAAATTAAAACTATAGTATTTCCGTGGTTTCGTTCAACTGATGTTGTAACTATATCTACAGTAATAAATAAAGATGTTGAAGAAACATTTCTACTGGAAATAGATGATAAAACAATAGTCGCGGCGACTTACTGGTGGTGTCTGGAATTTGTAGCTGAAACGCAGAAAGTAATTTGAGGATTATATAATAAATATCATAATGAAAAAAAATATCGTCGATTTTAATCATATTTCAGAAAACATTCCGAAACAAGATGTTGACGCTCTAATGCAATATTACAGATACTATCATAAAAATCTTTGGTGCGTTAAAAAATGTTACAAATACTATGCAAAAATACTGCGAGTGATATCATATCTACCGCTGCTAATGACCGGCTCTGGTATAATTTCAAGTGGCGCATCATTAAATCCGTTTTTGTTAATAATATCAGGTGTCGGCGTTTCTCTTGCAGCAGCTTGTAAAAAGTTGAACCTCGACTTGCAACTAAAAAAAATGCTTGCAAAACAGCAAGTATAACTTATAAAAAATTACTTGATCAAATTCGATCTTATTTGCGTGGCATAAAATATGATATGGACGATTTAATACGCGAATTCCGCATTATTGATAGTATGTTAACAGATATTCTGCCAATGAGAGTTAGCAAATACGAAAAAGATTATAATAAAAAAGTAGATGTTTAATTAATTTTGTATGGCTTTAGTAATATCGTTATCAAATAATATATCAACCATATTGTCAATAAATGTCATCACATCATCTGCCCAACCCGCTATTCTCATATCGCTTTCAACCGCGAATAACCATACCGACCCATATTTCGGCGATATATGATAACCCACCTTTTTAATGCAATCGCTTATTATTTTAGGTTTTATCCCAGTATATCCTGACGATGCTTTGATCGAGTTAAATCTTTTACAAAATCTGTTTGTTAGATCAAATCCAACATGTCGCACTGAGAATGACATTATATATAATATTTTATTTGTTTAATATAACATTTTTTGACTAACAAGTACATAATAGTAGATATAGATGATGCATCCTATCTCAGAGACACCCCGGCCCCAAAGCGTAGTACGTTAACATCTTTGTCAGAAAATTTGTTGTTATTTTGAGCTAACAAAGGCTGCTGACAAAGATGTTAACATACTACGTTTTGGGGGGCTGGGGGGTCTCTGAGAAAGGATCATCATCTATAAATACTACTATACCCAAGTTCTGATTTCCTGAATCAGTGCTATAATGACTACCATGCCATGTTTACTATCTGTTCCATAAGGATATATTGTCATTTTAAGATGGTTAATGTCATAGACTGCTTTTTCAGACAGAGGTATTATAAATCAAATAAATATCTTTACTTATTAATTTCACTCTTAAATTCTTATTTATTAAATTTGGCTTGGCCCATATATTTGTACTAGGGCTATATGTTTTGTAGCAAAAGATCCCACAGAGCTAAAATGTTAAAAAATAATGAAAATTGCACACTTTGACACTATCTGGATTTTAATTCAACTTGTTATTCTGCATTATCTATATTTGATTTTGCCATACCACTAAAATGGAGGACAGTGACATACACGCAGTTTGCTTTTGTCCATCCAGCATGTACATCAGACTCCTATTTAACACCATTTTCAGGGTTCAAAATCACTCACTGTCATCTCCATTAACACTTTACCAGCTCCAATAATCTGATAAGCTTCCTAACTTTAAAAAGAAACTGCCTTCGTAACAATCATCAGCTGTATTTGCAAAACAAAATCATCTAAAGATGAATCACAATGAGAATCAGCCATTTTGGGTTTTCTAGGTAGGCTGTATTACAAATATGCATTTGTAAACCTCCTTGATGCAAGGTTCAAACTATGATAGAATGCTTGTTCAGGGATCCAACCACTGTGACAATCAAATTTAGTTTAAGAGTCATTGATGTCAAGCTGAGGAACTCAGATGTGTAAACAGTAATAAAAAAAGCATGTGACTTGCACTGTAATACCTCTACCGGTGTGACTAAGTTGTAACAAGCCCATTAAGGCTGAATGGCAAAATTAAAATTGTATACTGTGCAAAGTACATTTTCATATGCGAGATATTAAACAAATTTGTGGGAGTTATCACATACCACAGGTAAAGCAATAAATATTTAAATTTTGGCACAGAGGGGAAAATCTATCCAGAGTAATGAAAAGGTCTAAACTGAAATCTGGAATAAAACAAAAAGAAATAACTGCATGTGAATTTATGGATCGCTGATGCAGGCAAATGAGAAAAGAATCAAATTACCTGCACAACAGGAGTATGATGTTGTGGGTGATATGGTTGTCGAAATTACTGCAAGGAGCTTGTGTTTCATGTGGTTTCAGCTATAACTGTGTATTACTATTCACTTATAAGCTTAAATTCTGGGTATAATTGCCATTACAAAAATCAAAGATATGAAGTATTTAGTTATAATATAACAGATGGTGGTGGGAAACTATAATATCTATGTATATAACAGGGTCCAATGATGCACTAGCATAATAGTGGCTTAATGGGCCAATTATAGATAAAGCTATGCAAATGTAAATACCAAAAACTAATGACAAAATAAATATATTCAAGATAAACCCTTCCAACAAAGCATAAAAGTGTTTTAATAGCCACTAGTTGTAGCCCATTGGAAATCATAGGGAATAATCTTTAATCACCATCAAGTACCTATGGCTTTACATAATAAACCCTGATAAATTAATAGGTAATGAACTTATTGTTTCATTGCCTTTTTAAGCATCACAATAACCCTTTTGGACAAATTTCATTAGTGTTGATCTTAAATTTCATAGGCCAAAAAAATCAATTATGTGTGCTTCAGTTGATTGACCGTTCCTGGTTTTTGTTGCTAACCCTGGTACTCCCCCTCCCCCCCATCACTGAGGGTGGGGGTGGTAAAAAGCAAAACCTGAAATTTATGCAGGCTATTCTTTATAAAAGTTTTAAAAAATACTACTTGACGCAGTTAATGTACATCGCTTGCACTGACCAATCAGTATAATTTCATTTCACTCAGGCCTTAACAAGGCGGAATACTTATCCACTGATAATAAACTGCACACTAATTCGTTTAAACATATATCATAAAATCATTTCATAAATGTTTGTAATAAATAATATATCTGTATTTTTAACTTTCTACATTGAAGTTTGTTTAACTCAGTTGTGTACTGCAAGTTGTCATGTTGTGACTTCCTCTCACCCCGTTTATAAATCCCGCAATATGGTACCCCCTCCCATGAGATACTTAATTCAGAGGTCCGTCCAGTGTTGTATACAGATACATGAGAACTTGTTGATCAAAGAAAATATTTGCAGTAAAAGAAAGCAAGTTAATATTCTTCACTAATGGAAAATACGTTGTACCAACGTTTAAAACTGATGATGCTGATAGACTGACCTTGACATGGCTGCTCAACACAAACGGCTACTGGAAATGGCACAGAAGTTTGAACTGAAACAAACATTAAACTTCGCTCGATAAAATTAAAACACTGATGCGGATAAGATGACAGTATTCCGAATATGACAGCACATGATTAAAATCTCGTTTATGAGTTTAAATCCCGTTCGGTTCGGTCGTAACAACGGAGCTCAAAATTATCAGCGGTGTTGCTATTTAAGAAGCCGGTGATTATAGCTTAGTAGATCTCGTTTTTGAGTTGAAATCTCGTTCGGCAGTAAAGCCGGTGATCAAAATTATCAGCGGCGTTACTGTTGAAGGAGCCTGTGATTGTAGTTTGTAGACTGAGCTTCAGATGTTTTGGAGCCGTTAATTGTGATTTCTTTTTAACGGAGTCGTAGATTAAAAAATTGTTTTAGGAGCATCTAATTCTAGTAGGAGCCGCTAATTGTTGTAGGAGCCGCTAATTGTAGTCCAGATACAAATATAGGAAAAATTGTAATCACTGTACTTTTAGGAGCCGCTAAATGTTGTCGGAGCCGCTAATTGTTTGCCCATATAAAAATATAGGAAAAATTGTAATTACCGCCGGATACCTGCGGCATTCCATAAGAATCTGAAAAAAGAGGTAATTCTCCTTTTGCGACTTTAAACACGAGTAAAAGTTGATATGTGATCCGTCAAATCGATGTACCTACGATATATTATCTTGGATGAGCAGCACCCAGCATGCCATCACCCACAATATTTTTTTGTCTGTGACGAATTACAAGTGATTCCCTGGGGTACCAGCGTGAGTCATGCATCAGTGAAGGAGATAGCACCCCAACCATGTTTGCGTCGCGGCACGCCAGTACTACATAGATGACCAATTTGATTGTCAATACGACCTATGTTAAATTCTTAAGAATCACCAGCTGGGTAATCATTTAACATTGCGAGGTTACATTTACAATATTGATCGACTGACCATGTTTGTGTTCTTCACGTATTGGATAAATTTCATATATCACCACATCCCGTTGTTAATATTGTCATGGATAAAAATTTAATTCTGAGAAAGTATTTACGCTGGACGGGTAGTAAAATAATAGCATCTTTCATGCAAACATCAATGATGATACTGCCCTCCAGCTCAACTATCCATGTGGAATACGTATGAGAAGCGCCATCAACTTCAAGATCGTCTTTTACATCACGGCAATATTAATGCATCTCTGAAATTTTGGAACATTTGTCACATGTGGAACTTCCTTGTAAGTATCAAACACATACTCAAACGTCAGGTTCAAACTGTAATAGTCGTTGACTGTCTTGTTCTGAGACATATCTTTTCATTTACCGATCACGAAGAATTCAACTATGTTTCGAGAAAAACGATAACCTAACTGCAAATGGATTCATACTCGAGTGTTACGTATCGGCTCGTTCAAAGTAACACAAAGAAAGAGTAACCACAACAAGCTTTGTAAATTTTAACAAAATTTATTTCCCTAGAAAACACGGTGAAAAAGTAAATATGTGAAACAAGACTTACGATTTACGAAGAAGATCCAAAAATTTGTTCTAAATTTGTGAAAACACATAAGTCCTGTGAATAAACAGTTCTAAATTGATACAGTCTGAATTTCAGTTCCGTTCCGAGATGGCGGATGATGACGTCAGACGAAGGCTAACACAAAATGTCCAGAATTTTCACTGTGAATCATAAATTGTATTGTTTTGCTCCAATTTAGAAATAATTTCAACAAATGTCTTTGTACAAAGCCAGTAGGGTTGTTCTCCAGGGAAAATAATTATTTAGAAAGTAGATGAAATACAGCTACCACCACTAACAATACACATGTTGTTCCTCATACGTACGAATGAACAACTCTTTCCAGCACAGAAATACCTTTTCCTTAAGGTATTAGAAACTCTACAAGATGTTATGATGTGACTCTCAACTATGACTGACTACGACTATGACTACGACTACGACTACGACTGAATATTTCTTACAGGTAACTGAGCATTTAAAACAAACAAATACGTCATTTCATGTACACATGCACGAAGTACACGTGTGATTTCGAAATCACATCTGGATATTACAAAAGCGTAAACAAGTAATAACGTGGTCACAGCCAATCATTTACATAGCTCTTTCTCACTGTTTACTTGATACGAAAAACCGTCATGCAAGAATCGTGCTTACAGGAGTCACATTTACGTTTTAAATAAATACGATGTTTCTAACAAACTATTAGACCTTGCTAACATAATCATCACCATAATAATAATAACATTTAGTGATATAAAAATAAAATAAAAATGAAACAAAGAATTAGAAGAATTTAAATTTCAACACATATAATTTAACTACAGGGTCGTAACATGAGTTTCAAAGTTGGAGAGAGAGAGAGAGAGAGAGAGAGAGAGAGAGAGAGAGAGAGAGAGAGAGAGAGAGAGAGAGAGAGAGAGAGAGAGAGAGAGAGAAATTAGAAATGTTTTGCTAATGAAGTAATTACATAGTCGCACGCTCCATGGCTCCTTGATACAGTTTAGACGATTGGTACCGAAGTTTACATCACAGAGCGTGACCATCATGTGCGGTACGCAACGGAATTATTCCTCACTCACCAGATATTTCTGACATTGCATAGGACAACCACTAAATAGTACGCGATTATGTACCCTACATTATTTGTTAACGCACTCCTGACCGCAGCGAATTGGTTATCGCATGAAGAGCTATTCGCATTGTCCATACAATTTATAATTTATCGAAATAATATTTTGGTTACGCGCTCGCACTCATTCAAGTCTAGAGCAGCAGGGGGAGGGTCCTCTCTCAGGTTGTTATATCTCCCGATTGACAGAAGAACGACTGATCATGTGATCAGATCTACCCATTTTGCGTACAGTGACTGTGCACTAACGTGCGATACATATTAATTGATTTACTTTGATGTGGGTGGGGCGACGTTCGATCCATATACAGCTGTTTTTGAGCCCCATTGTTCATATTTAAAAGGAATCCTCTGACAACATCTCATTGATAGGTATCAGGATTATCTACCGATGTGCAAGCGCACAATTGAATTGACTTTCTCTTTGGTGTGGTGTTATCGGATGAACACAGATCTATCATTTGCTTTGTCGTCATATCTTGGGTAGAAAGATTTTCTGGTTAGCATTCATTTACATTCTCATGAAAAGAGGACGTGATTACTGAAGCACTTCATTTTTTACATGAGTTAACTGTTTTAACATTTGTAAGATGTATGAATATTTCTCATCTTCATGTTACCTATTTGTTAAAAATTCATGTGACGTGCCAAATCCTAGTGTGCTATTTCATGAACTGTATTTTTCTTTATAGAAAGCAGAGGAATGAGTACACTAATCTTCCAATAAAATTAAATAATACAGCAATTAGAAAGTACAACCACTATTGCCCATTCAACCTGTCGTCGAACCGTTCGTTCGCGACCAGATTATATTGTTGTGCTGCAAATAAATAATACCTACTGCAAAACGATTTTGATAGGACAGAAATAATTTCGGACAATTCCTTCAAGTTGTACAATCTATCATCTTTAACATACACGCAACTGACACATAGTTTCAACCATTTCCTATTTGCACATTTATATGTCTCGTTCAATCGGGGATGAAAGACGATCACGTATTTAATCAAGACTCACTCACTAACGCAGTCACTCATGACAAACACGCACATTTCTGTCGATCTATGAAGAGCACATTAATCTGGGCAGGTGAACGATTAATTAGATTTTTGGCGACCGTGTCGTGTTAAATCACCATAATGAATGGATTTGTAATGTCTGTGTCACGAGAAAAGTGATTCTTAATGAAGCGTTCTTTTATTTAACAGTCAGACAGTCTGGAAGTGTAGGGTTAACTTTCGATCTTGTATCGGAATTATCAGATTTGAGATTGTCCAGGATCAGTTATTTGGAAATCTAGAGGTCACGCAGACTACAATTTTGGACCTAGTTATAAAAGGCGGGAGATATATTCAATCCGGATTGGTTACGCTAAATAAGGGGTGTGATTCCCACACGAAATTCATGGTTTTAATATGTCCCATCGCAAAATTTTAGTCAGTCTACGTTTTTCTGCAAGAGAAAACAAATGTAGGAGACTCTGAGGTTGAATTCAGAAGAAATTCACTCGTAAAATAATTATCCATGGGATCGGATGTCTGGAAAGACGACAGACACGATTTTGGCAGTAGAAGCGAGCGAAGCTTGAAAGCACAAGGTATTTTGCAACAGTCTCGTGTAATTCGTTGATATCAATATAACTTTTCGTTTGATTTATTTGTTTATATTTGCATGAATGTATTTGTTTAAATTCGTAGATCAGTTTTCTTGATATGAATACAACTGTGTGAATTCATCTATATGAATCCGTACAATGATATTCTTTATATAAGTTTGACGAATTGTTTGAATGTGTCGTCTTGATTGTTATAGGAAAATATGTATCTAAGAATTTCATGCCTTACTTTAGTTGATATGAGTTACGAGAGTCCGTGTGAATTTACCGACCTTAGATGATTTCACGTATGATACAGACTTGAGTGCGTATTGACTGAAATTAACGTTGTTAAACCATGAAGTGAGATTTCATATATGCTAGAGACTTGAATGTGTGTATTCGCTAGAAATAACGTACTTAAGCCATGTAATGAATTTCGTACATTCATTTGTGTAATTGAGACGAGAACAGAACTGTTATGTGTTGCGGGATGATAACGTGAGTCAGGTTGAAATATCCGTTAAGAAGTACATTAATCTTATGAAACTAGGTTTGTTTATGGTCTGCCATATTTAGCTTGACCAGATAGCCTTTGGTATCTGTTTGAATTCCGATAGAACGATATCTGACATAACGAGAGGGGAGTAATGATCTATTCCCAGTAGGATACCTGACAGAAGATTTAGGTTGCTTCTCTGTTTATTTTCGGAAGGTGAAATAGCTCCACAGGACGTATCCACGTACCGACATATCGAAGTATCTACGTATCACGTACGTACGTATCCACCTACCCACACAAAGTTCGAGGGCCGAAAGAGGCGAGACAGTAGAGAGTTTGGAGATGGGAAAAGTGGAAAGGACCAAGAAGAACAGTCACAGAGAAGTTGGAGAACAGTCACAGTGAAGTTGGAATGAACAGTAAATAATCAGGTTATGAAGTTGTACAAGGCAATGACTTCGATTGTTCACTCGATTCTATGATGAACTAATTCTATCATTTAAAACAGATCGGCTATTGATATAAGTATATTTGTGTTTTGAAATTCGGTGAATGATTTATTTCAAAAAGAAGTGTATCTTTCTAATGTAATGCATTATGATGGTTGTTTATGTAATTGATTAAATTGTTATTTCATATACGGGGGCTCGTGTCATTCTGTTTCATATATCTGCTCAGATCTCTATCTATTCCACCTATAAGTTTCACACTTTATATTAATATTTACTCGATCCGGGCAATAACACCGAAGGCGATCGCCCTCTAGATAACGATAACCCAATTTCCACTACAACCCACCCCCAACAAGTGGGGACGTTCGTAGCAGTCACACACACACACACACACACACACACACACACACACATGGGATTTCACTGTTTCTGTTTCAGGAAGTATTAACTGATTTGCTTCGTCGAAACACCTACAAATACGGTAATTAACTTCCTTGTCTGTGTGTCCCACGAGCTTTATTATAAGTCATATCTGCTCTGGAGAGTCATTTCCTCCGTACCGTCAACAGCGTCAACATGGAGTTGTATCCAGGTAAGGTAGCAAGATACGCTTAGAGCAGATAGCTGACAACTTTTCTGAACTAAAATTTAATGTGTTGAATAAAAACTCGATAATGTTTAATTATTCTCATGTCATCAAGCGTGACACATCTGAATGCACTGTTTTAGAACATTCCGAGTAAGAGGGGTTTATGAATATAAATGTTTCAGTTGTTAGTTCACAATCAAGAGTGTGAAATAGAATAATTTGTATTTCAATGGTTAACTGTTAAATCTCACGTAAATTATTCTACTCACTATCAACATTAAAGCTGCAAATTAAATTAAGAAACAATTAATCAGAAGCATTAATATTATAAAGCAGAAGACGTAATCATGTATAATCAACGTCCACACTTTTTTTCTCCAATCAAAAGAGTTGGGTTACATACAATCGTTCATTTTGTTTCCTGGTATTGTCAGGAATTCATAGAATGTGTGAGGTGATGAATATCGTCTAAGATAAAGCCAGAGAAATTATGTTTGTTACAGTTTAATTTGAGTTTTAGCCTGATCTGTTTTAATAATTTTTCATATTTGAAATATTATTTCAAGGGTGAATTTCTAAACAAAGTACAATTGTGAGGGTATAGTGTAATCGAGCGAGATCACGCATACTCATTATTATGTTACACTGTTGTTTAAATTGATTATAGGTTCTGCATCTCCCGCAACGACATACCATCCTCTCTCTCTCTTAAAACAAACTAGTTGTGGAAATAATGTTCATGTCTGTATTATTTTACAGAAAGTGAATACGGACGGTATCTGACAAATTTGAAATTTTATTTTAAAGAAACTCCAGATAACAGCCGTTTCAAACATTTCGCAAACACTGTTAAAAGATTGAACGAAACCTATAGATACGTTGGCCGTATACCTTAAAGCGATTACGTGGTAGATATAGGTGTGCAAACCAAACACTTAATATTGAGCAAAGCTGACATTGTAGGAATTGAAAGAGCTTAGAGAATATTGTTCATATAGTCTACGGAACATCAGTTTCTGAAAATAAGTCTTGCTTCCTATCTGTAAAACTGTTATATATATATATATATATATATATATATATATATATATATATATATATATATATATATATATATGCAATAAACTGACAACGAACAGTGCAAAACTAGTATCTAGCAAGCCTGAGCGCTTTCGACTCTTAATGAGTCTTTTTCAAAGGCAAATACAAAACATAGACAAGACAAACAAATAAAACAGAAAAACCGTTGTGTTTCCAAAAATGTAGAAATAGTCATGTAAAGTTTTGCAAACAACGGTTTTTCTGTTTTATTTGTTTGTCTTGTCTATGTTTTGTATTTGCCCTTGAAAAAGACTCATTAAGAGTCCAAAGCGCTCAAGCTAGTTAGATACTAGTTTTGCACTGTTCGTTGTCAGATTATTGCATTTATTTTAATCAATCCCTGATACACGTGATCCCTTGCTGGATCCAGTGCACTTGAAAGGACTGTTATTCGCCATAAGATTTGTATTCTT
>JAECUM010005157.1:0-75383 GCA_016617855.1 Megalonaias nervosa | reverse complement strand
GGCATTATTAGCTACATGTCATAGGTCAGGCATTATTAGCTACATGTCATAGTTCAGGTATTATTAGCCACTTGCCATAGGTCAGGCATTATAAGCCAATTGTCATGGGTCAGGCATTATTAGCCACTTGCCATAGGTTAGGCATTATTAGCCACTTGTCATGGGTCAGGCATTATGAGCCACTTGCCTTTGGTCAGGCATCATTAGCCTTGTCATGGGTCAAGCATTGTTAGCCATTTGCCTTAGGTCAGGCATTATTAGCCACATGTCATAAGTCAGGCATTTATTAGCCATTTGCCATAGGTCAGACATTATTAGCCACATGCCATAGGTCAGGCATTATTAGCCACATGCCATAGGTCAGGCATTATTAGCCACATGTCATAGGTCAGGCATTATTAGCCACGTGTCATAGTTCAGGCACTATTAGCCACGTGTCACAGTTCAGGTATTATTAGCCGCTTGCCATAGGTCAGGCATTATTAACCACTTGTCATTGGTCAGGCATTATTAGCCACATGTCATAGGTCAGGCATTATTTGCCACGTGTCATAGTTCAGGCATTATTACCCACTTGCCATAGGTCAGGCATTATTAGCCACTTGTCATGGGTCAGGCATTATTAGCCACTTCCCATAGGTCAGACATTATTAGCCACTTACCTTTGGTCAGGCATTATTAGCCACTTGTCATGGGTCAGGCATTATTAGCCATTTGCCATAGGCCAGACATTATTAGCCACTTGCCATAGTTCAGGCATTATTAGCCACTTGCCATAGGTAGGCATTATTAGCCACTTGCCATAGGTCAGGAATTATTAGCCACTTGCCATAGGTCAGGCATTATTAGCCACTTGTCATGGGTCAGGCATTATGAGCCACTTGCCTTTGGTCAGGCATTATTAGCCTTTTTCAATTCTTGTTGTCACTGATGTTGAAGCATATGTGCCATAATAAAGATTGACATTTAGGGCTAATTAAGTAATATTGTTGAGTAATGAAATTTTATTAGTGCATGCGAAGTCATTAAAGCCAAGCCACACTATAACAAATAATGGAATGTGGTCTTGGGTTCAAGTCTCACTTGGCCAATGTGGGTGAGGAGCTTGCCAGTAGCTTCCCATGGGTCGGTGGTTTTTCCCAGGGTTTTCCTGGTTCTTCCTCCACCAGTTCAACTGAGAAATGGCAATAAGCTCACAGCAACAACAATAAGTGAATCACACCTAAGCAAACAATATGTCCACCTTTAAGTTTTTGTCTACTATTTTCATGCAAATTTTGGCTCTGAAACTAGATTGATGTGTTTATTTTGAAGGAAAACATTTTGAAAAAGTCCACCGACCTACATAGCCTAATATTTTTGATTATTGGGTTGTAGCATGTACAGTCGTATAGCTTTTTGTTGTGTAATCCTTTGACGTTTTTGTATTGAATAGGTATGGTGTGTGTTTTAAAAAATCTTTATATGAATCAAAGTACCCTGGCATATATTGTTTTAAAAACTGCCTTCCCTGGGTACCATGTATGTTTAAATGGGACAGCCCTTATATAGTTCTAAATGATTTTGTTTTGTTTTTCAAAATGGTTTTCATGTTTTATATGTTCATTATTTCTGGCCCTTTCCTTGCCCTTTTCAGATTTCAAACCTTGTTAACTGAATGGTAAGTACATAACCTTAATGCTTAGGAATGTAACCAGCATAATCAAGTTCCAGTAATTATCATTTAAACTTTAATGGATCAAACATGAAGCAAACAATTTCATAAATTTCATTCAGTTTTCAAAAAAATGTTATACAATAATATTATATTTAAAAACACTGGTATACATTGTAAATGGCTGACAGGATATGATCAAACTACATTGTCAAATGCACATTGTGAATCAATACCCTGATATAACTCATTTTCTACCAATGTTTATTTATAAGGTTTATTTTGGATGCATGGCTTGGAATTATAAGCTACTATAGCTTAGTGGCCGAGCATCTGTAGACACAGATTCAGGTACAAATCATATATCTGGCTGATCACTCACATGCTGCTAGTTTATTATACATTTGTTAAGTTTAAAAGCAGTCAGCTATCACAGATGGCAATATTTTATGTTTCAGCGTTCAGGTTCAATATCTTATATTTTAATGTAGATACATTGAAGCATATGAGACCTTTTCTCTAGTATAAATAATAGGAGACATCAGTATGATAATATGATACAAGAAGGTTTCATTGATTTTTTTTCTTGTTCCCAACAGGTTTTGATAGATTGCAGATTCTGGGTGTGTCCAGTAATTATGAAGCTACCATTAGAGAAGCTGAAAAATTAATCAATTCATATTTTAAGGAGCTGCAGTTAGCAGTCAGGGAAGGAAGAGTTTTCAGAATTGTTGGGGACAATGTAAATTTTAAAACTGGGGTGTGACATCAAAGGGAAAATTATTATGGAGGGACAAAACATTGGTTTGCATCTGCTGCTATTGTGCAACACATGAATTTTGCCAATCTACCAGACCAGCCACAGGGATCGTTTCAAGACCTAGCTTCGGATCAGCTATCTCCGTCAGAGAGAGATCAGAGAAGGTTAACATCCAACTACACAACCCTGATTTTAAATGCAGCAGTGGATCATCTCCCCTTTCTGAAAAGTTTAAAGATTTCTATTGTAGTGAAATTGAAGGTGAATTTTCTGACGAGCTTGCAAATAAATCAGTCATAGTTCCACTTCCAGTTCTTCCTTACAATGAACAACAGTATATTGATGTCTGTAAGATAATGCAATCATACAATGAAACAATAGATGAAATCATCTATGGATACACAGATCATCCTACAGTGCATATAGGTGGTAATCAATTGACCAGTGAGAGGTTCACTGGTGCAAAAGGATTACATCAAGGTGCTTTTGATGCCAGAGAGAGACTGAGGGATCTGTATCCAATTACTTTTGAACTCTGGCATACAGCTATGAATTTCTTGACAATGGCTTGTCAGAAGTTTGGATAGTTTTCACATTGGCTCTGTGAATGGAAAGAGAATTCATATAAGCGACATGATGTGAACTCTGACGTAAAGAATCATTATGATGTAGACAAAGATTTCTTTTTGTCATATGTTAAATTATACATTGTTGAGGCACTGCATGATTTCTTTGGACTTTGTGATCTAAACAGTACTGCAACCAAGAACATACCTCCAGACGCTATAACAGATAGACAAAGGTCACAGCATATACATTCAGCTGCCTCATATGGACAGTCAAAATAATTATGCAAAAATTGGCGTCTGCAGCCAGTTTCAAGTGTTAAATATCCTTTCATATCCTTCTCAAGAAGTTTAGAAGATAAAGTCATTATTGTTGTAACAAAAATATGGCTTCAGCTTTAAGGCCATCCCTTCCTGCTCGACCAACCTCTTGAACATAGTCTGAAGTGAAATGAAAATACATATTTCTTTATTTTAGAGAGAGTCCATGGTTCTGTCCTAGAATACCAATATACTCAAATAGAACATTCTAAACAATGTATGGCTTTACATGTGATGTACCATGCATATAAGCAGACTTGACGAGCATATATATATATATATATATATATATATATATATATATATATATATATATATATATATATATATATAATCAAATACACACGAAAACCTAGTATTGGATTCTAAACAAATTGAACTGGTAAATTAATTGAGAACACAAGGAAGAAGTTCATTTTCTATTGCTGTTTTGTGCACAGACCTTTTCTTAAAGGACCAACAGACTCCAACTATTATATCTGAGGCAGTAGAAATATGCAGGTATCAAATTGTATATATTTTCAGACTTAATATACATACAACAAAGACTGATTTTATGGTATGCATGAGTATACATTCCACCGAAGATGGGGATCAAGCATGAATTACTGTTTGCACCTTTCTAAGGTCTTCCTCCATTCCAAGTGCAGTTGTTGCAAAAATGATTTTTATGTGATTGTTTTTACTTGAAAGATAGCACAGAATATATTCATTTACTTTGTTATATTGTGGAGAATGGTATTGCACAACAATGCAATTTTCTAACTTTTTTTCTCCATTGTACAGTTGATCACCTAGAAGTAGCTTAGCTTGCTCAATAACTTTACCACATCATACAATTCTTGTGTAGACTATTGTGACAGGAAAGCATGTTCCATTCTCCTTTGTTCTAATAAGGTCCTCAAACACTGATTTGATTACAGTCATAAGGGGAAGTTGGTGTTGTGTCACTTGAATATGGAGGTCGTCTTCTTACCAGCAAACTGATGTGTTTTCTTGAAGAGGTGTACAGTTAATTATGCTGTATCTGGAAAGTTTCAGCTCTTCCTTGATAGATTTGATGCTGTCTTTATTAATAGTTCCTGTCATAGCACATATTATACAAACTGAGAAAAGAGCCTGAAGATTTTTAATCTCCTTGTATACAGGTCTAAATTCATCCTGCCACTGCAGAATGCATTGGGCCTCATCAATAATCAAGCATACTTGCTGCTTTGTCCATTCAGCCTCAAGTAGACATTCAAGAACATTTTTATCCAGTATGTCTTCTGGGTGTCCAACCATATACAAAAATTGACACATGCATAAGGTACTGTGATTTTGAAAATGTTTAGTGACACGTATCACATGCACATCAAATGAGGAGCAAAGCTGATTAAGAATGGCATTGAGAGGTTCCAGTACTACGACATTGCACTGAAGGTAGAAAGGAATCAGTTCAAAAATAAAGTTTTTCCATATCCTGTGGGTAATACAACAACTAAGTCTTTGGACTCTCTCAGGTTGTACAAAGCATCTATTTGTCTGGGCCTGAGCCCAGTAATTGGTGTCTGTGAAGCAAGAATTGTCTGGTTATATTTCATGACAGCTCGTTTGATATTATATATTCGATCTAAGTAAGCCATCTGCAAATAGGATGAAAATGAGAAAGTTTTAATAATGTAACACTGGCAAACAACCTAGTTTATATAGGTTGCTATATATCAATAAGTGTATATGTGATTGAATTAATTTTTTCAGTCAGCAAAGCAATCTTAGTATGAAGCCATTTATCATTCATGCAGTCTGTCTTCTGAAATATTTTTTACAAACATGATGTTGTTAAAATATTGAGATTTTTTATGTCAATAAAAACTACTACAATTTATTTTTGAAGCAAGTTTGTTTTAGAGGTTGTTCTTAATGTGTGTGTGTGTGCATATATGTGTTGGAAGATACCATTACTATCTGAATGATAAAGGATATTCAAGACCATACAAAGTGTTTTGTGTCATCCAATTTAGTTGAAATCTTTTGATGTTGGAAAAAATCCTTTGAAAATGTTCATTCTAACTACATAACCCCCATTTTAGTTTTTCTTAAGTAGAAACCCTCTATGCTCCTAAAGGACTGCACAAACATATACTTTATGAAGACTTCGCTTCTTCACATACATATACTTTATGAAGACTTCACTGATTTACATACATATACTTTATGAAGACTTCACTGATTCACATACATATACTTTATGAAGACTTCACTGATTTACATACATATACTTTATGAAGACTTCACTGATTCACATACATATACTTTACGAAGACTTCACTGATTCACATACATATACTTTATGAAGACTTCACTGATTCACATACATATACTTTATGAAGACTTCACTGATTCACATACATATACTTTATGAATACTTCACTGATTAACACTTAACCAAGTTTGAGTCGTATTCTTTTGATGTATATTAAATAATCATCATGAAAACTACATGCATCGTAATAGGCTGGCATGTGTTTCAGTACAATACTGTACAAAGTGTATGTAGAATATGTTTAAGCTGATGTCCATTGTAACACAAGTATAATTGATACTAGATGTTGAACTCTTTTGAATCAGTCGATATGAATGTTACATAATTTATTTCTTAGTAATGAACTCATGTGAGATTATATATACACACACAAAACAATCATAAGAAATGCTGTCATGTTCAGTTTTTTCATATGTGTACACATGGGCATAAATTTAAATATGTATCATATTTGCATATAACTATATGTATTCAGTTGTATCACATTTGCATATAACTATATGTATTCAGTTATCAGAACATGACAATGACAGATGACAAAGAGAAACTAAGAAAGTCACATATGCAAGTGTTATATTTGATACATTTTCATTTAAATCAAAGTAACTCAGAGTTACTTCTGTCAATATTTAATCATACAAAGTTCAATGATTTCTTTACTGTACATGTCAGTGTTTTATTTGTTTTTATATTTAAATCTAAGAACACATTTGGTTAAAATGAGAAATCACTGTTAGGACATATATTTGAATGAATGATTGTGACAGTATAAGATATGAAAATACTGTTCAATTTCATGTCATACTTCAGTAATGATGAAAAGTAAAAAAAAAAAAAATGAAACATTTGTCTCAACTTGTTTACAATGTCAGCCTTAATAATGCATCTCTCAACATTGCACTGATACTGAAAAATTAAGTTTATACTAAGTTTTGGAATTTTATTAACTAAATATTGAAAACAGCATTCATTATGGAAGCAAATAAAATTAGTGATGAAAACATTAAAACTTCTGTACAGTGCTTAACATGAAATGTACTAACATTGTCTTTCAGTTCTGATGATACAGTGAGTGAATTTTGAAGAATCATAACAATTGAAGCATGTGAATGAAACCTGAATGCAATTCATGGTTTGTTTTGGAAATCTTGCAACACAGCAGCACATTACATTTTTATCATGTCGAGGCAATTAATGTGCCTTGTCTAATGAATAGAATATATTTACAGTAAAATATCAATATCAATGTAAGCGGTGTAGCAAGAAATTTGGCTCCTGCTCTCCCAAAGACTTACTGATAGGGTCCAATCCCAATAAAGTTTGTCTGGTGGTATTTTAGGCTCCTTCACCCCCACCCCATGTTCTAGGGAATGCTATGCCACTTTCTTTCAAGAAATTAATTTGAAATGGAACTGTTTAGGTGACAGTAAGAAATGTCCAATGTTAGCAAAATTGTCAGCCTAATAATAAATGGTTGGTATTTTGGTCTTAATCTTTCACAAAATGTGGGTTCTCATGTTGAACAATACATCAATATCAATGTAAAATTGATCAAACAATTGATTTAAAATGGAACATTGAGATAATGCTGTCTAAAATATTCAGTTTTTGGCAACATTTGCCCCCCGCCGCCGCCCCCCCCCCCCATTGAAGGGATTTGGTATTAACCTTTGGCCAATTAAGGATGTCAGCTATCGCCTTATACCAATTTTGACGTAATAATTATCAAGTAATCGATAGCAAATGGATTGTCGTACATGATACAGTCGAAATGTGCAATATTTGACAAAATATCATCACTTTCGCCCTTTCGTATTAGAGGGTTGTTATATCGATCCTAATATTCGACAAAATTTGGGCTGTCATGGAAAACAATATATACCTATTTATGTAAAATTTATCAAGGAATTCATTGCAACTAGAATATTTTTAGATGACGCAGTGTGAAATGGGCAATATTTGCAAATCAGTCGTTACCCTCACCCCTGGTAAAATGGGGAAGATATTTTCGTCTTACTCTTTGGCAAAATTAGAGCTGTCATGCATAACCTCATATCAATTTCGACATAAAATTTATCAAGGAATCCATTGGAAGAGGAAGTTTTGAGATGACATTGTGGGAAACGTGCAATATTAACAAAATATTGTTGTGTGTATCCCTGTACTTCATCTAAGCCTAATTGTATAAATATTTGTAAAAAATACCTACGTCGCCGATTTGCTGGTTAAGCTTGAACACAAGATAATGACTGCTATAGTTCAAATCGAAAGTATTAGTAAAGTTCGCATTGCATCACTAACAAACAGAATATTAAAGGAATAAATGTGCCACGGTTAGATTAACGAGATCTCTCCATACGAGGCCATTTGTTTTGATCACGTGACAATATGGCGTCGGCGTTCACCTGATTTAGTATAGCGGAGTGCAACGCAGGAAGCATACTAAGCATGGAACCAGACTAACGAGGCCATTTGTTTTGATAACGTGACAATATGGCGTTGGCGTTCACCTGACTTTGACAGGCCATAGAACACAATTAATTTTACTTTATATTCTCTACATTTGTTTCTCAGTACTGAACTTTCCACTGTGTGACAATCAATACAAATCATATGTTAATCTAAAATACCTTCAAAGATGACTTCACGGTGAAGTTCTTGTCAAGGGTTGACCTGCATTTTTTTGAGAGGCTGAATTGTAAACAAAACACCATGCAATGGAACACAGATTTCACTTCCGGATCATGACCAAGGCCTTATTACTCACTGTGCACTGTCGCCGAAATATACACAGACAACCACACCATAAGCTCATATTCTAAAAAATAAACAATTGCCTTTAAATCCATACCAAGAATGCCTAAATCTAACTCTTGTATCACCACCAAACCGAGACAGGTAAAAATGCTCTAAAAATAGACTGGGACTACATTCGTCCAGAATTATGAATTGTGGCCTGATTCCAATATAGCGGAGTGCAACGCTGGCAGCATAATAAGCAAGGAACCAGACTATACGCTTTCATGCCATTGCCCAGACTCACATCAGAGAGTAAATGTTCAGTCTTATTCACACCAGCTTCTGGTGCAATGGTTTGAAAGAGATGTTTGGAATTTGTAAAAGAAACAAACACCCACTCCCTAACTCCTTAACAGGAAACTAGAGTAATTCCAAGAAAGTGTTCTCGTTTATCATCATTTCCATTTAAATATCTCCTTTAAAATATGGCCTATTAACAAAGGGAAGTATAATCAGCTTATATGTAATCTGGCAAGCTATCTACCTCATAGAATGGAATGATAATTTGTTAAAGTACACCATAAATACCTATATATATACAGAAAGCGAGAGAGAGACATAGAGGTCCATACAGGTTATTTGAGACATTTTCTTCAAATTGCACACCTACTTAAGCAACATATGCATTTGTATTACAGAACAACAAACGAGGTCGTCGGGGTTAACTCATATTTAATACAGGGGCCAAATTTCCTCCCGAAAGGTGGGTCTCTGTCGGGGTCGAATGTGACCGGCCTGCTTAGAGGAAACAAACAATTAGATTTACAAAGTTATAAAGAGAGTCATAATCATTGTTCTTCAGGAGGGGTGCTGTATTTAAATGGAATAGTAGTACTCCAGTGATTATGTCTAAAATAAGGTCTTTGAGCTTAAACCTAATTATCATACCATCAAAAAACTGTATTGAATGAAACAGTCATAAAAAAAAAAATTGTCTCTGTCCTCAGTCCGCCCTTGACCTGGTCAGAACCCTGGCCCCAGTCACCTACCACTATCTTCCCGATACTTTCCCAGTACTGAAGCCGCCTCGTTTTGGGACTGAGACGAATACCGCACTGTTTGTCACCGTGAATACTGAGTACAAGCGCCGCCTGGCTGCCCTGAAGGTACGTTTTCTCTCTAAGTTATCCTTAACAGAAATAAAGACTATACTTCAAACATTATATATGTATTTATTAAAGCTACGTTGACGATCGTGCTGTTAGTGTTATAGCAACGGATACAGACCGCCACCGTCAATTTCTCCCACCTCCATTGTATCTTGTCATTGATAAAAAATATAATGACTTTTCCGCACAAACCCAAAATTGTGTTAGGACTCTGTAAAACTGTTAGTTTTTTGTACGCTTGGATTGAGATGAGCGTGTATACTGAGAGATCTGATCAATTTACATTTTGTACATCAACATACCGCATACAGGGAGCATTAATGGACCGCTCAGTTTTGTGCATCACCATCTCATACAGTGAGACATGAGAACATTTTTGGACCACCCACTTTTGTGTATTACCATCTCACACAGGGAAAAATGAGAATATTTTGGACCATTCATTTTTGTGTAAAACCATCTCATACAGGGAGATATTTGAGCATTTCTGTACCACTCAGTTGTTTGTATAACCGTCGCGTAGAAGTGGGATATGAGAACATTTCTGAACCACTTTGTTTTGTGTATAACCATCTTGTATAGGGGAACATGCGAGCACTTCTGGACCACTCGTACAGGGTGATATGAAGACATTTTGGCCCCCTCACCCGTCTTTATATCACCACATCAAGAATTATGAGAATATCTCTTAACCACCCATATGTGTGTATATCGCCATTTTCTTTTTGGCTAAGAGAACAATTCTGGACAATTCGACTTGTAGCTATTTCTATAATCATTGAAAAAATTCCCTGACCAGTAGGTCTCAAGATTCAAGAACATTTTGGATCTGTTATGGCCTAATTTGCATGCAATTTATTTGAAAGGTTGCACAAAATAGTATACATTATCTACATAATATTGAATAAATCAAGTTGTCCCAGCTAGCATCAAAGCAACATCCCACTATGAAGAATGAAAAGCAACTGAATTTGTTCAACGGTAAAATGCAGAATGAATTAAATACTTTACGGACTTTATGCAACATGTTAACCGTTGCATTTATTGCTAAAAAGGTTACAGAAACATAAAGGTACGAAAATAACATGAAACGCTTTACTCAGTAATGAATAGAAAAAAAACTTTCAAGACTGTAGGAAATATTGTTATGAACCTCGTTTAATTTATCCCATGACTTTGCTTTGTAATCACTTCGTGTCTGCATGACTTTGCTTTGTAATCACTTCGTGTCTGGATGACTTTTTTGCTTTGTAATCACTTCATGTCTGCATGACTTTGCTTTGTAATCACTTCGTGTCTGCATGACTTTGCTTTGTAATCACTTCGTGTCTGCATAACTTTGCTTTGTAATCACTTCGTGTCTGCATGATTTACTTTGTAATCAGTTCGTGTCTGCATGACTTTGCTTTGTAATCACTTCGTGTCTGCATGACTTTGCTTTGTAATCACTTCATGTCTGTTTCATTATGACTTTGCTTTGTAATCACTTCGTGTCTGTTTCATCATGACTTTGCTTTGAAGTCACTTCGTGTCTTTTTCTTCATGACTTTGCTTTGTAATCACTTCGTGTCAGTTTCATCATGACTTTGCTTTGTAATCACTTCGTGTCAGTTTCATCATGACTTTGCTTTGTAATCACTTCTTGTCTGTTTCATGCACTGACCTTAATCTTGTTTCATTTTTTTTTTACTCGTTTTCTCTCGTGGTATAGCTTAGTCTTGTAAAGGTGAGCTTATTTATTACTGCAAATGAACCAAAAAATAAATATTTTTCCCATCTGTTTTTAAGTTCTCTTTAAAGTCTTCGTAAAATTGTTCTTGATCTTCCTCCTTTTTTTGTCTAAATCTTTTTCGGCTTCATTCTTTTATCAGCTAGAGGAATCGGGCTTTCTTCTACCTTAAGTAGTTTTTCAATTAGAATGCCTATGCTTTGTATGTTAAATTTTGAAAGCAAATTGTATGCTTATTCTGTTGTTATTTCATTGTCTTTTGTGCTCAACGTTCCTAAAATTCATAAAATAAACAAATTTAGTCATATAAAATCTACAGTATCCACAGCTCCTGTTCGCATCGGTTGACTGCCATTGGAAATTAGGAGCTTTGACCGCGTCGTAAAACGAATAAGTAAAACAAACCAAATACACTAATGTTGTAAGTTATATTTTATTTCATCTAGTTTTGTGTGGGCTGTTCTGACTTATTCAAACGTGCCGACCAGTTATTTCAGTCGTCTGACACAGTGCCGGACTAAACCCCGTGGAGGCCCCTAGGCATTCGAAATATCGGGGCTCCCCTCGCAAATTATCTCCTAATACGTTTTTAATTTTACCAACCAACAATTTTAATAAACCAATTTTATTACACCAAACAAACATTAACAATTATTAATGTTATTAAACAAATTAACATATTATGTTATTAAACAAAAATATTATTTTGATCCGTTGTCGCGGGGCCCCTAAAAGGCGTGGGGCCCATAGGATTTGCCTACTCTGCCTATTTGGTAATCCAGTAATCCGGCACTGGTCTGACACCATACACTTAGCTGAATAACCGGAAGTGATCTTAATGTCCAAACAGAATTGTGAGACTGTACATTCTTACGTCAGATATTATCATTTAGTACAGCGGATGTTATAAACATTGGGTGTATGCTGCTGATTATATTTATTGTTTTATTGTATTATATTTTATAACATTGTATTGTATTGTATAACATTGTATTGTATTGTGCAGTTCCTCATCGAATTCACTGAGAAGCAGTCCGTAGTAATGGCACTACTCCAATCAACGCCCTTCTACCCCGCGTTCTGACGAACAGTGTCATATCTGCCCTGCCAACTATAATATTCAGCCGAACAACAGCACCGGTCGGTCCATGGTGATAGACTTCCTGGCCCCACCCTTACAAGACGGATACTATGATATTTCAAGAGCTCTCTCTCTCTCTCTCTCTCTCTGTCTCTCTCTCTCTCTCTCTCTCTCTCTCTCTCTCTCTCTCTCTCTCTCTCTCTCTTGTTTTGAAAACCTTTTAAAATTCCTTGTTACGTGCTTATTTAAATTTGACTCCTGTGAGGTAACAGTGGTTTCGCACTGGCTGTAAACAAAAAATATGAAAAGATGATTTCAATACATATATAGGAATCACAAGATTCGTTTAAATACTCTTGGCATATGGGGTTAAATACCCTTGGCATATGGGGTTAAATACTCTTAGCATGTAGGGTTACTGAGTTGTATCTTGCCTTCTGATACTTGCTAGGCGCAGACAATTTGGCCAGATGTAGCATCTGCAAATCAATGTATGGCATAACAGAGATTCCAGACCAAAAATCAATTTGAACGATAGCTTGGCTTGAAACGTTCGTTAATTACGTGGCATCACAATGGCTTGCACAACGGAAAAGAATAAAAATGAAAAAATAATAGTTACCACATGGGCAAATTTAGATTTTTTTTGAATTTCCACATTTTTTTATTCGGTTTTCATAATCTTTCATAATGTACCTTTCGTGTCTTGTATTTTACAATTGGGAAGTTTTCACAACGACAACCGACAAGGGACGATTTTAAGGAATATATATGGAAATAATTTGCCGATGCATTCTCATTTTTCCGACGAGTCAGTTGAAAAAAATATAAATGTACATGATGTAGTAAAACGCATGCTTCTCGAGAAGGAAACTAAACATGTATCATGTCAAATATACTTCTAAAGTCATTATTCAACTCGTTTCATAAATTCAGTATTAAATCTTTACCCATTTAAGATCCTCTATTTATCTCATAGTCGGTACACTTTTCCTTACAGTGTGTGCAGTTTCATATTTTTTATATTATACATGTTAACATATCACTTTATGTCATTCTGATTGGTCCAGATAAGCCCATGAAATTATTGTGCAGTACTCTCTTTACTGATTGGCTGCGATCGTGGGAAAACTTTTTAACCCCGCCTTCAGAAATTTTTTATTTTCATTGAACATTTTTGGCCGCCATTTTTTTATTCGACTTGCGAAAGGGAATTGGGAAAAATGGTCTCGTCTGTTTCAATATTGCCAATTTACTCCCACAGGGGTTTGTTATGTCATGTATAACATATCATAACATGAAAAAATGGCAAAACCTCCAAGACAAGAACAATAACAGCAAGTAAAACTACCGGTATTGCTTAGATGATAACGAGGGTGGGGGTGGGGATGGATGGGCGGAATATCTGTAGCATGGAATCCACCCTATATACAAGCTTGGTTTAAATGTGAACTTACTGAAGTAAATAAACTCACCTTTGTTCACAGAAGAATGTAGACATAAACCGGTCTCCCCAACTGACAGAACTTTATCCAACCACAGCATATTTACGCGGTAAATATGTGATGCAAGTCCGACTCAGAAAGAGATTTGTTTACGTCTTCTGTACAATCTAATGTTCCAAATCAAATACTGCAAATATCCGGTCACAAATACATTACAGTAAATATGTGTATTTCTGCATCCAGTAATCTTTTCACAAAAATATCGCAACAACGTAATGTTTAGTTGTGACTGGAATCTCAACGTAAACACTGTCACTGTGTTGCGTAGGCCAACTCAAACTGGTACTGTGCACTGTATCAAACAATGTGACATCAAACGCACTGGACAATTTCTGTTGACAAATGTTATGTCTTTTGTAAAATGTTCTAAGCACGCATCACCAGAAATGATGGCGCTGAATCGGTGTTATATGTACTCGTGCGTAGCAGACACACTCGCATGACGACCTGGTAACTAATTCTCATCTGTCCACACAGTTGTTCTGGATTCCTATGAAAGAAATCTAACTTGTATGATAGTATTATTTGTATTAAATATTAATTCTGCCTACTATTATCAAGCATTCTTCTATAGAATCCAGGGATAGCACTTTCCGTTCTGTCTGGTGTATATCTATAATTCTATATAATTAAGCCTGTATACGTGCTTAGTCGTGAAGGAATATAGGCTGGTGCGTGCAGGCAAGGCGATGGGTGCCGTTTACCCGCGGACCTGGGTTCGAATCTCTGTAGAGTACGAATTTAAAAATTCTCTAACCTGTATGATAGTATTATTTGTATTAAATATTAATTCTGCTTACTATTATCAAGCATCCAGGGATAGCACTTTCCGTTCCGTCATTCAATTATTATTATATTTCGAGATGCTGTTGATTTTCGAGATGCTGTTGATAACTTTAAATCTAGTCATTTATGTGAATATTTTCTTTTACTCTTTCTTAAGACTAGTCATTTATGTCAATATTTTCTTTTACTCTTTCTTGAGACTAGTCATTTATGTCAATATTTTCTTTTACTCTTTCTTGAGACTAGTCATTTATGTCAATATTTCCATTATCTCATTCATTTACTACATTTTTCTTGATGCTATTCATGCATACATAGTAATGAAAACAAATGTGTTCCAATATTTTGTGCAAAGACGTCACGTAAAAGATTTATTTATTTTCTTTCAAACTTTTGTTCTTTTAAGAAGTCGGGATATTATCTTCTACCTAAAAATAGAAGTTTTTTGTTTGTTAGAATGAGTAATTGTTTCTTAGGTCTCTACCGAAGCTTAAGAATTTCATTTTGTTTATTTAAACGTTATTTTAATGATGTAAGTCTTTTTGAAGTGAATTGTATGTCATTCGTGTTCTTCTGGACATTGTCTTGGATCTTTAAGATCTTTAAGAATGCTATTGTTGTCGGATAATGTCATTGTCACGTGTCCCCTACGGAATTATTACTAAACCCGAAGAAGGACGGACAATTAGATGGTTAAATTGCTCCGTGCCCCCAATCAGCAAAGCCGACGGTCTAGGTGTATAAAATTTAAAGATAATAAGGTGAAAGGTATAACAATTTAATAAACTATATCAACAATTCAACAATTACAGGACAGTTTTTCAATGCAGTTACTTCCAATCAATACAAGACCTATCCGAATTGCCAGTTATGTTATCACAAGAAATTAAAGGTGAGAGTGTTTCCTTCCCGTGTCCCTTCTATGTTACTCATCTGTAACTTCCGCTTGTATTCCTTTGTCGGTAGTTCCGGTACCCTTGTTTCCGTCTCCCGGCCTCCATATCGGTACTTCCGGTACCCTTGTTCTGTCTCCCGGCCCTGCGCCTTCGCACAACTGCCTAATTCCACTTGCTTTCCTTGTCTCCTTCTCTCTAATTTTCGGGTGGCGTTCTATCCTACCTGGAAAGCTTCCTCAGAAGCCTTTGTTCCAAATCTCGTCCGAATTTCCTAGAACTCCCTTCCCGCCCTTTGAACGAGCGCACAACTTCGGCACTCAGAGCGCTGTCTAGTGTCTCCAACTTCCCTATGATCTGCTCTCGCCAAATGTCCAAACATGCACTGATTCTTTCACAATGAATGTAACAGAACAATATCTGGCTGCGTGAGAAACCCGCCCCAAAATTTGACTATCTTAGTTCTGATTGGATACCGGTGGTCTCTTTGAAAACTGTCTGGGGTAGTAGCACTGATATGTTATAATGTCGGGTTTCCGGCCTCTAAGCCTAAGCCGACTGGTGACATCACTTCTGATTGCAAAACAAATAGTTTCCCACCCCGCGGCGAGGTTCTTCAAAGGATATAACCACGAATTCGACCGTATCGCAATGGCTAAATCACGGACAGGTAGTTTCTTTGTTTCAGAATCGGTCTAAAGTCGTAATGTTATATAAAACGTATTAACATTACCCAAGTACTTTGAATTGCGAATTCTATCTAAAGACATTCTTAAACATGATATAGAAATTGTTGGCAAATTTTCTCACACAAAGTGACAGTCAGTTATTAGAGTCACGCTATGTGTAATAGAACATGATGAATATACTTAATTTGTTTTAACAAGATGAATGTTTTATTTTGCGTATATATTTGTTAATTAATTAATTTACGTATGTGTTTCTCTACTTACCATCATAATCTCTTATACACTGACACAAGTATAAACTCTACAGAAAAATATACACATTTTTCACACATTCAGAATTTAACGTGGCATCAGGTCAAAATAAGTGGACAACAAAATGACTTATTTAACTGCAGCCTTCCGCTACTTAAGAATTGTTATGAACTTTTCATGTTATAAAAGTTGACATTTAAGAAAAAAGAAGTGTATACAAATTCCTTATCAACTTTCGTTGGAACATTTCAACACAAGTTGTGACGCATAGTCAATTTTTTAATATGATAAAATTCGCCCACGTGTAAATATATAAATACGTCAAGAAATTCCAATTTAAGTACGTTTTCTATTTGCCAGCTCTTCAGCTATACACGTATATAGTACTATTTGAAATCGTTGTAATGCTAATAAAGTGAGACGAAACTGTGCTTAAACTGTAATACTAAAAAACCAGTCAATGAAATTGAGGAAAGAAACAAAAGCTGTCAATGTTTTAGAGATTGCCGGTTTAGAAAACAACTTGATTGGGGAAGATCAGCAACATATATTTTACCTACTCTAAGAGATGAATGATTAAATACAGATATTTCAAACAACATGATAAAACAAATTAGCACACAATATGAAAAGCAAAGTGAATTTAATTCCTTCTTCTTTCTATTCTCTATATACTAATATTTGTGTATAATTTTCATTGCTGTTCTAAAGTGCTTGCTCCAGAGTTTATCTTGTATTTTCTCATTAACAGATAAAGCACCAAGCTTATAGTACCTGTCCGTAAAAAAAAATAATATTTATACTCATTTTTTTAAATCTATGTTGAGTGCAAGTTTCCTTTAAAAAAAAAGCGTCATCTGTATTTTTTTTAAAAATATTTCAGGTGCAGAAAATTAAATTTTTTTACCATTCTCTTGATTAAAATTTGTATATAGGATATTTTCAAACCACCCTCACCAGAGCTATTTACATTAGTTATTTTCTAGACTAGTGTTCTGTGTTCGAGGCATCTATGAAAAGTAAACAAAAAATTATTCTATTTCATTCAACTTTTCATCTGAGGGATTTGGTAGAACCATTATTGGCATTATCAATTTAGATATTACAATTTACTTACTACTGTTTTTCTACCTATAAAATATAAATTTTGACATTTCCATTTCTCAAAGTGTACACGGAATTTTTGAGCTTTGGATATAAATTTACTTTATATAATAAATGTAAGTTTCTGTGGAATGTTATTCCTAACGTCTCATCGCTCTGCAAGGTCCAGACAAACGGTTTACAAGAATAATAGTTTAACCTCTCTTTCCTGTAGCATGTAATGTATGCTATATTTTTATCGCATAAGATAGAAGTTCAATTGATAATATAAATAAGGGGATAATTTTGCATCATTGCCTTACCCCACGCTATAAAGGATATATTTCTGGTAAGTAACATTGTGTTTGTGTGTGTGTGTGGCTTGAACAATTTGAGTCACATCGCTACGATGTCTGCAGTGTGGCAGTCTCTAGTTATGTCTAGTACTGGGGTATCATGCTGCAGACACGTAGCATCATGTCCCACCCAATCACATTATCCTGACACCAGGCTAAAGAGGCAGTTGTTAATACCAAAATTTGCATGCGTCTTTGGTATAACTTGGCAGGGATTAGAACCCGCGACCTCTTGCATCCGAGGCAGACAATCTAACCACTTAGGCCACCAGTTAGCCATTATGTTATAATGCACCTTTGTATTACAGTAAAAGATAATCTAGTTGAGTAAATTAGAAGTGCAGACGTTTTTCCAATGATATAGACTATCAAAGTCTTTTCAAAATCAGCTAAGGAGAGATGGAGAATCTGTCTTTTATGCATGTACAATAAGTGCCATTACGCCTAGATTCTGTAAACTGTGTAGTCTTCATGTTTGGAAACTGATGTTAAAAGCAGCAGATGGCTGTAGGATTTCCAGCTTGCATTTAATAAATAGAAGAGTTCAGATTTGTAAAATCAGCTTACAGATCCCACATTGACTTCCAAATAAGCAAATGTTTATCTAGATATTAAATACCTAAACAATGCTGTATGATTCTTCAGACATGTTGCAGGATCACATTAAAAAATTAACATGGTTGTGGTCGTGTTAGAGCACCCATACGTAAACCCAGAGGATGAACAGTATACCCAAATGACACAGATAGCGATGATGGTGACGACAGATCTCCTAGGACAAATCAATTAGAAACATGCCTTTGAAATATAAATTTATCACTATCTTCCGCACTCACCAACCTTCAGAGGCTATATGAGCTGATGTGCAAAGCCGCAGAATTGGAGCAGCACAGACAATGGGCAAAATGCTCTGAAGCCATTTCTAAGTCCAGTAAAGCAAACTCCATAGCTAAGAAATACAGGCACCCCATCACATTTGATGGTGTTGGATACAAGCGTAAATAAATCTGGCCGTGCTTGAGTTGGAGCAATACTTCTGGTTTGTTTGGGCTCATTTGGGCTGAGGTGTGGGCTTCATTGAAATAGTATCCAGGCTTGCAAGTGAATGTTCCAATGATTCTGGTAAGAACACCCCTGACTCCCTACAATCTCTACTTATAATCTGCATTATGACCTCATTATCCACTTACCACCTTATGAACGTGAGGAGATAAAACAATGGCGGCTGAAAAACAAAGGAAGAAGCGTTTCAATAAAGTCGTCTTAATGTAGAAAGTTTGATGGCACTGGGACGTAACAAAATCAAGGGTATATGCCTTGGAAAACGTGAACTTTGCGGCAGTACATTCCATTACGAATACTGAAAATTACATGCACTCGATTTACATATGGTATCATAGTTATGCCTTAGAAGCGACCCTGCAGTCATGTCGCTTTATCAGATATGTCGACCATGTGTATTCATTTGCGAGTATTATCTGTCTGCCATCGTGAATGCAGTCGATGATTTTGAAGGGAAAAAAACAATTGTCATTTAATTAAAATACACAGAAGTCAATGAATTAATATCCAAGATGGAAGCGATTGCTGTTCTGATCCTGGTAAAGTAAAAATTCTAGTGCAAAACCTAATTGTCAAATAAGCAGTCAGATAATGCTTCCTAATCTGCACCAGATCGTGGAAGAAGGATACGAAGTACTGCAAGAAAAGAGGTCATATTTACACTATTAGGATTTTCACCGAACAGTGGGAAAGCTTCCTGCAATAGCAGTACAGTTAGGTATCAGAATTTCTTCACGTGCCAGCCGTGGTTGTTGCTGGACACTACCGTCGTCATATTTCGGCTACTATTGCAACTGAGGATGTCGCGTAAACTGGTCAACGAGTTCAAATCCCCGGGCGTTGATGACTTCGAAGATTACCGGGCAGTCAGACCACATGCATACAACCAAGCAATGGCGCTGTGAAGCTTCTCTGGAACATGCGTAAGGGAATCATATCAACATTTTGGTACTCTATGGCTTTGCTACTCACGCACTGGTTCAACTCAAACATTGTTTTTGATGTTAACTTTACTATGCCGCATACCTTCCCTACGAAACGTTGTGACATCTCGGTCAAAATCTAAAGCCGGTGGTTTCGCGAAAGTACCTTCGTGATCTTGAAACTCAAAGACAAGGAGGCCATAAATGATAAAATAGACATAGGTTTTGTAACAATCCTTAACATGTTTTATGGTCATACCCGAGTAAGCTCGGGCTCGACTCTTTCCTGATGTGAGAAAATTCATTTGTACATTTCCGGTTCAAGTCATTTTGCGAGTCGATTTATATTTCAACGCCTGTATTCCACGGCGAGCAGTGGTAAAATAACGTCAGCCGATGTTTGTTTATGAGCGATCTTGTCCACGCTGCATCCGGCTAGCGATTATACAGATCAGCCCCGAAAATAGCAACAGCACATGGGTGAACTCAAGTTTGGCAACATAAAATTCACTGTACAAGTCACTACCATTGGCAAGTTTGAATGACTCAAACTTATCTTCACCGCTGATATGTTCACTTGGAACAGCAGTCAGTTCGACTAACCCTAAACGTTCATTTTAGAATTGATCTGTTTCTGGTGGATGATCCAGTGGCGCGACACAACTATGTGTGGATAAAAGATCTTCCCCAAATAGCTTAGCGGTAATGCAAGCACTGCAGTAAAAATTTTCAGTCTCGACATTGCATACATGTATTTAGCACGAAACAATTGCTTAAGGATCATGACTTTTGCTGAGGGGGTGTCGGCGAGAGTCTGGCAAGAATATTCCAAAATTCAACGCTGTGTACGGAAGATGAAAGTTCATTATGTCATCTGTATGAATATCTGAACATTCCCGTGCTAATCTGCGTGTGTGGTTCAATCAAATACGATTCAAGTTGTTGAACAAGTTGCAATGCTGGTTATGCTACACTGTAGTCCTATGCGATTTAGCAACTATTGTATCACGGCAAGGCTTTAGCTGAGTTGTTTATTAAATCCTCCGAGGTTACAGCAGAATGGATTCGGTACAACGTTCTTCAACCGCCTACATAGTTGTGATCCATGGTCACATTTTTCGCTGCGACGCATTGCTGGATCCTCTAAGGATTTTGGTCTGCACCGATGAAAAGGTCACTACCACATCATTGGTCTGCACAAATGTGCCGCTGGGGAAGCGTGTGTGTAATATCCACCGGTTGATGAGGTTTCTTCAGCTTTCATCCGGATGATTATGGATCTGAACACGTTCACCATGAAGGAGTTCTAAAAGGACTACTTCAAACTCATGAATAATGCTACGCTCGGAAACAACAATGGAATATCTCCGTATCCAGATTGGAGTCGACCTTGTCCGCGACAGTAATCAGGACAAACTTTGCAGGCTTATTGAGAACCCGGAGTTTGAATCAGGCAGGATATTTTACGGTGGACTTGTTATCGAACATAGAAAGAAATTCCGGTAATTTAATGAACCATATTTATGTTGGCGAATTTATGCTGGATTTACCAAAGCTGCACTGCGGAAATTCAAAGCCTATTTAGGAATTTGTGTGAATGTGCCCAAAAATGTACTCAGTCATGATTACTGCCAGAAATATCAAGAAAGCCAAAGGCGTTCTGCGCGTGGTTGTGATAAAGGATCTCAAGCACAGTGTGTACTTGGAGTGTCCTCAACACTGACCTGAATTCATGCACACAATGAATCTTATCCGGTCGAAGAAACATCGCATGGTTGTGTACCGTTGCACCAAGGTAGCCATGTCCCCGCTGGACAGCAAGTGATGGATTTTCTATAACGGAATCACTACTACCGCGTACCGGTAATACGCTATCGGGCAGCAGAGTTGTCTAAAATAGATCTTGGCGGTAATTTCGTAATAACAGAAATGACTTTTAATTCCTCACGCACAAGTGCTCTACTTGGTGGCTTCGCCACTCGCGGCAGTGACTTTGTCCCCTCTAACGCTCAATGATGATATTTGTCCCAGAATATCAATCTGTTCTGAGCTCGTATGTACATCAATAGACCACACCGTGTCAGTAGCGTTATGTTGTCCGACTTTCAGCTCCCCAGGTGCGGATAACGAACCAGACTGTCCAGAACTAAGTCTAACTCGTATAAGTCACGGTCATGTTAGCGCATGTGAGTAAACACTTTTGAACACTTCTGCGACTCTCACTGAATTTGTTTTACGTGAAGGACTCATCTTCCTTGTATCTGCTTGCAATATCATATTTGTATGTACCTTCACGTACCTGATCGTGTAGCATAATCAAGTTGCAAGTGTGATGAAATTCGTTGGGCGTCCTCACAACAAGCCATCCACGTGAATTCTTTCTCGATGGAGGTAAATAAATTTGTCTCAATGCTTGTTTGGCCAGATACATTTAGACGAGCTCTTGGATGACTTTTGCCGTCATCTCTAACTATACAACAGCAGCTTCACTATCTCGGACATTATCAGGTCAGTCGCTATGTTTATTATATCGAAGCTTTACCTCCAAGGGAAAATCTTGGCCGTCATGCCTACTTTAACAATCTGTCCGGCGATTCTTTCTCCAACATCCATGCATGCAACTGCATCCAATTTGTTTGATGTTATGTATGCGAGAGCGTGTCGGTTACATGCTGCATTAATTTACAGGTTTCTCTCCAGGCTTTGATCCTTTATCGAGCTGTCGTATATCTAGCCAGTTCTGGGCCCGCAATAATGGTATCCAGCGATACAGTTCCTTTATATCAGGAAATTTCTTTGGTCTGTAAGGTCCAAGAGGAAACGTACACATATTTGCTTCACACTGACGGAAGTTATCGTGATGATACAAATCAAATTAAATTTGCAATACGTGTTTTGCGGGGCATAACATACAATATCAAGCATGATGATAAGTAAACATCAACTGACATTCAACATGACATCAACGAGACTTGTCTGCATCAACGCATTTTTCCATCCTGGGTCGACGCATTGATCATTTGGCATGGCTGGATATGGAAAAAAATCAGTTGCTAAATTTGATCAAGCGATGGTTAACTCGACATAGGCAATATGTGATTATGTGATTGCGCCGTCCGAGGACAGTGAGCCGTGTTAAGAGGTACTTAGGGATGTCATGGAAGCACTTGTATCGTCAAAGAAGTCTTTGTCGTCGTCCATCGAGTTATTTTCCTCGATCGATGAAGTCTGACACTTCTGACGATCCTGACCCAGATGTTAATGTTCTAGTCAGTAATAAAGATAAGATGCTTGACCACCCAGACAACCTGGCGAAAATCATACACAAGAACACAGAAGTAACTATGTAACAGAACGATACGCGCACATGCCCAAGGTGATCCTGGACAATAGTAACATATTGATGATATTCCCAGGTCCTGGTGTGCCGTACACCATTCATAAAAGGAAGTCCGAAAATATGTTCGCGGAGGCCACCCGGGGTCCATATGATTTCCTCACGATTGACATGACTGGAGGAGGATCTGCCTTTTGAAGAAAAAAAAAAGAGTATCGCGCTGATTCTGACAAACCAATTTAAGGACGATAAATAAGTACAGTGACAAAATTCACAAACGAAGACATTTCAGCGGTTGCTGATCCGACGTTGAAAAATTGCCTGCAAACAACTGAAACTTCTCCGCGATCGCACGTTGGGGAGCGTGTTAAAAATAACCGTGCGACGTGGTAATCTGCACGGGAAGACCCCATGGCGGGTTTCAAGCAGATGTTTGAGCCGCTGATCAAACACGCGTTAAACAAGGTAAAGAAAGTCGCCAAAACTACAACCGCGATTGTGGAAACAACGGAGGGACAGTCTAATAAGATCAATAAACCGCTGAGGCTCTTGAACGCTTGTAACAGCAGATGGAGAAATGTCGAAGAGACCTAGATAGGAGCAGAGGCGACATTACGGAAATCGGAGAGGAAGCTGAAGGTCGTAAAAGGCACCAGCGCATTCGACGAAGACTTTAGACAGGCAATTAAAATAGTTTATGGCCACCCCCGGAGTACAAGTCAAAGATGCGAACAGATGCTCAATTCTTTACTCGTAGAGGCTCGCCAGTGGACCCCTGAACACCCCATGTATGTCGCCATTAACTGACCTCCCAAATATAAAAAACTCGAGCTCAAATCCCATCGAAGTAATATAAAGCGGCTATGGACTGTGAATGGCCCAAACCTGTATTCAGGATTTTACTAGAAAGCATACTGCCACCAGTGGGGAGTGGAATATTTTCTTAAATAACGTATAATAAATGGCTAGCCAAAAACATGAAAGAATTTACTGAATTGTGGACGGAATATATTAATTTAATAATAGGACGAGGAAATGGTGTAACTCGTCCACATGAATGCGAGCGTGAACCCAAACCTGAACTCGCACACGAGCGCGAACCTAAACCTACTCGTAAAAAGGAAATCTTCAAACGTAAACAACTCACTTGAGAACCACCCACTCAAGAAGAATTTTCAAGGTTGAGATGCTAATAATATCTCACGGGCCAAGTACAACCTCGACCTGAACCAGAATATGAAAATGGTCTATCCTAGTTTCGAAAGTCTTCCTAACCCCGAATCCGAACATCTACAGCAAAAATGAGTTGCCAGATGGTGAAGGGAATCTGATCAAACTTCACAGCCGGATAGAGAAAGACCAATCAATTGCAAGAGAAGGCTTTGGTGTGCCGTGCGACCAGCAACAGGTCTACGAATTTGAGGTTCGACTGGAAACTCTCGTGAGGTCAGTTAGCGCAGGATGTAACGCGCTTGGGGTCATCAATGAGGCCACATCGATTTGTTAGCGGTTGCTCACCGACCGCAGCATGGACACGGAAAAATTTCGGGCGTTAATGCGTGAACTCACTAAGACAACAATGATGTATATAACGCCGAATATGAGTTCTGAGGAAGCACTTAGTGTCACGAAATCAGTGCTACAATGCAGCGTGTCATTGGATGTGGCGGTAATTGCTACTATGGCGACTGTCATAAGCACACCTACTGGAGTTGCTGTTCGTGCTATAGCAATAGTAACCGGTGTCGCGGGCAGCGCTTGGAAAGTTTTTTCATTATACGATAATATCAGTATGGTAGCGGCGGCACAAATCAGTCTCAGTGCAATTACTAAGCTGTACTATGTGGTCATAGAAGATAAAACCATTACCACGGCCGAATTCGAGACTTGATGAATTGGAAAATAACCGACGACTAATAGCGCAGTTACTGGACGGAGATGCAAAACCGAAATAGGCAATTTATTTTCATTCAGTAACAATCGAATAAGCAGTGGAGCCTTCGCAGAGCTGTATCAGGGGCGCTCTCGGGGTGGGCAATCAGACTGGGCAATGCACTCTCGTGTGAAGAAATCAGTTAAAAATGGGGTGAGATGGGGTGGGGTAGAAGGAGCCGAACTGAATGTAACAAATATATCAACTTCACACCTATCAAATACTAATGGTTCTTGTATGTCTTTACAAGAAATTTATTAGAAATACTAATCTTACAAAATGGCGGGTGGGGTGCCAATTAAGTTTACTGTAAATCCTTCAATTAAAGTATGACATCCAATGAACGTCAGGAAGAAAAATATTGGCCAAATTTTGCATACAATTTAACTGTACTGTAAGGCTGACGCAACAAACAACTATACTGCACTTAGTAAGTTGTTTAAACACTCAAAATGTAATGAGATGGTCGACCTGTGTTGATAAATAAGAGGAGGAAATTTCATCTGCGATTACTCAGGCATTTTGCTAGAATTGTGTTCACGAGTTTGGTTTCAACACGAACAAGAACTATGACAGATCAAGCGTGTCATTTATAGGTCGTTTTAGTTAAGCCTACTAGATTATTATTTCTAAGCTAAATTTTATATTGCTTAATAGTGTTTAAATGACAAAGACAAAGAAAACGACGGAGAGAAGATAGAAATTCCCGCCACTCAATTTATAGAAGTAGCGGAAAAAATGGAGGGTATTTGAGTCATCACACATAGAAGCAACATTTTGACAAAAGCCGATCAAACTAAATATCTTTCACGATTCATCTTAAATAAAAAATGATTGTCTGATCGGTCTGTCAAGACAATAATTGTCTCCATATTTGTTTGTGATCTGAACATCTTTGCAGACTTTCAGCTAATGGACCGACAAAAATGGTTTCTGATTCGGATAGTTTGTGTGCAACTCAACTAGCTAAACCTTCTATCACTTGTCCGGTAATCTCAAAAATCAATCACAAATATTACGAACCAACTATGGACTTCAGCATTTTTTAATACTTTTGATGATGAAGACCAAAGCAATGAGAAAGAAGTTCACTTTAATTCCTTCAGATCTGCAGTCTTTTGTCGAAATATCCTCAAAAGGTACCTATAACCTGTGGAATTCCATTCCGTCTTACAGTTTATATTAACGCAAAAAACCCCTAAATAAATCTGCTGCTAAACATCTGAATAAATATGTACAGGTGAATGCCAAAAACAGTTAATTCCTCTCTCTCTCTCTCTCTCTCTCTGGAGCATCGTCGCAAGCTACGGCTGAAAATCCGTGAAACAACGAATGTGGCGGCATGCGACGATGTATCTGGAACAATGAATGATGGTAAACTTTACCGACATATCAACCAACAGAAAAAGGAAAGAGAAAGAGAGACGGACGATAAGAAACAATTGTATGGTCCATATATACACAGACACATTTTGACGAGGTTAGCATCTCATGTCTCAGCTCTGTTATGAAGTTAAGAATCATAATCTTTATTTAAATATCAGAATAATGTTGAAAAAGAAACAGTGAACTGAATTGCGATTTGTAATGCAATATCTTTGTTGCATAGTTCGTAATATTCTTTGGGTTTTTCATTTCTTGTGCTTATTGTTTCCTTCCCTGTCCTTGTATTTGTTTGTCTCTCGTTAAACTCGAAATATTCCTCTTTTAGTTCATTTTGTTTCAAAGAGATATATCCTAACTTGATATTGCTATGTTCTTCACCCTCTCCCCGAACCCGAAGTGTAAAATTGTGCTAAACTATTATGCATTTAATAAAGTTAATGGTGTGTTAGGACACAACAACCAGGACTGAAACCGTTTGTTCATATGATAAGCACCGATGGCCTTGGCAGGTTTGGGTTAAATCATACACTTTCCTTTATGAACTCCACCAAATAGCTAGACTTGCTGTTCGTGTGTTTGTCTGTCTCAAAATGTTCTGTACGTGTTATCAAGGTTGGAGAGACCTTAAATTGCTTTATGATTGAACTTCTTTTTGTTACATGTTTGTCTGTTGTTGTTGTTTTTGTTGTTGTCGTTGTTTGATTTGCAAAACAACTCCGTCAGACACAATGGAAGACGACATGAGTTTCAGCTATTGAAACGTTGCGCGTAGACGCCATGACCGAGACAACCAGACTGAGATAAGAAAAGTAAGGTTGGTAAAAATCGGTTAAGTTTCTCTGTCGCATGGTGAGAACTAGAGATATCTACGTATTTTCAGTCGTTGTTAGTAAATATTTCACAAATGGAGTGGAAACATTGTATTCTTATATTGTATTCTTACGAGTGGCAAATGTAAGACTGAATAAATCATTAAACAACCTTCAGTCCTAGGCTACGTAGCCCTACCCACCCCAAAAAAGGAAAGAAAAGACTGTAGAGAAATGCGCTCGATATATTGATGAAAATCTATCAGTGTACAAAGCATCCCGTTTTAATATTTCATGAAACGGTACTAATTAGTTAAAACTATTAAGGCCTGGTTGTGTGGCGCCTTTTTCCTCTTAAATAGTCATTATAAGTAAATGACTTTTAAGCCTTTTTCTTGAACAGTTATGTAGAAGTTTACAAAGTTTTAATAATCTACGAATTCTATTCCGTTTTCTTGTCCATATCCAGTCATTTTCTTTCTTGGTGCAGTATCTGTCTGAGCAGTCTAAAAGGCTTCACACTTCACACATCGCAATGCATAACTCGCACATTTTATCTGCACTCTACGTCCTGTTTAACTTTAATATTTTACCATTTTTAAACAATTTAATCGCGGTTCGTTCTATTATATTAGGACATGTTTTGATCCTATTCATGACACATTTTGGTTATCCTGGCCTCTTTTCAATGACGTTAAATTTAGACATGGCAAGAATTTGTTTCAAAAGTTTGGGTTGTCTCTTATCGCCAATATTTATTATTGTTTCTAAAACATTTCCCATTTTATCACATTTATTCATATGTTCAAAGCATGGGGAAAAATATTAGTCCTTTGTAGAGGGTCGCCCCACTGTGAGGTTTTGGTGGTGGGGGATTGGGGGTGGGGTGCCTCCAATATTTATTTAAATTATTGTAGAAGTCCCACCCAGGCTTGATTTTGGTTGAAAGTTGATTTAGTGACAGTTAGATATACAGCTAGTCCCACCCAGGCTTGATTTTGGTTGGAAGTTGATTTAGTGACAGTTAGATATACAGCTCCGAGCCCCCAGTCAGCAATGCCGACGGTTAAAGGAATAAAGATACAAAAAAAGGGTGAAGTTCAATAATAACAATTTAATAACAGTTAAAAGATCAATATTTCGAATTTCCCAAATACAATTCTTCCGCTCGACCCTTTTCTAGCCTATCGCATCATTTGATTCGTAGTGTGAGAGATTTCCACCTGTCCTTGTGTACTCCTCATCTGTGTATTCTTCTCTATCTCCTAATTCCCTCTCGTCCTCCCTGACTCCCTCCAAGTTCCTTCTCCTCCTCCTCCTCTATTTCCTCCTCCAGACCACTTTCCTCCTCCTCCCCTTCTACCCCTCTTTCTATGTCGACTACACTTCGTCGACTCCGACTGCACTGTCAGTCTCACTTCCGTCTCCCTCTTAGAGACTCGGGACTACTAACTTGCACCGGAAGTTCTGTCCCCGAAAAGCTTCCTGCGAAAACACAAGGATGGTACAATATTTTCCTCAGCGCTCACATCTCACACTACACACAGCCTATCATCAGATAAGGCTATTAAATTTCACCAGTCACGCATTCATTCACACCGAAATACGCATACATTCTTGTATGGTAAAACACAACATAATAACACAACATGATGAAAGCATGGTATTAATTACTCTTATACATACAACAATAAATTGCTTCACATCAGTACATACTCATAATTCCATTACATAAACCAGTAAACAACAATCAGACGCATATCTTTACATCACAACTCATACCAAATATACAAATATTCAAATATCCATGCTCTGATATATTCACACATCTATCGTAACTAATCGTACATACATCAATCATTTTCCTAAACTCCCAATTCAAACATGCGTAAACTCTAACATAACGCATTGCTAAAGGTACTGGTTACTACGAAGTAACCTACCAGCGAATTACAATATTAATTCTGACGGACTAGCAATCTACACAATTCTCTACGTAAACTCAAATTCATGTCTCAAATACGCTTATAAATGAAACACTACAAGGTAATTCTACATACTAAAACAATCCCAGTAATTAAGTATATATGCTACAAATACTTACAATTATGACGCCGTAATGTTTTGCAAAAATCGAGCAAATAGCTTACTGACCTTGTCGAAGCTTTTCCTTGTCTTACAATTCTGGTCCTAAGATTCCCGCCAAATTACGAGTGGCTTCTCTCGGAGTATCCTTTCGCTTAAAACCCGATAGATCTACTTCTCATAATATGCCCAGGTATACTGATAAATTTACTGCACGTTTAAGCTAAAATTTCGATCTAAAATTTACTCCCACCCCCTATCTTAATTCCGATTGGATGTCGCTGTGGACGGTCCCAATCAAACTTACTGACAATGTCTTCTCGCTTGTCTGTCTACATGGCGGGTGAGAACACTCCCCGTTCACCCTGTGGGCTTCCTTTTGATCCCTGGACCCATGTTTTAACGTCTGGGTGTGAGGACGACAAGCCCTTTGACTGGCGGCTATTCTATGATCTGGGTGGCTGGCGACTTGCATACTCAATTAACACTGCTTGCGGCTATGTTTACACATCAAACGCGGTCATAATATATCCAAGTTTATACATTTCCCGATACCTGAACTGCGAAACGTGACACCCCCACCACCCCCACGCCTGAGAATATAATCGGGATTTTATTCCGCCATAATTGCTCCAAATGCAAATGTGAATTACTACGCGTAACAACAGAACAAAATACTAACGACGCTACATGCTGACTACGAACACGAATGCACGCACAACATACGGTTATTTACTGCGCGATCTATGTCATTTCAGCGCTTCGGCTCATGAAATCGGCGCCTACATTCTCGGTTCCTTTCATATCTTATCCGCATCTGATACTGCTGTAAGAACAGCGACCAACGCATCAAGCGTCCATTGGACAATTTCGCCTGTGCGAGATAGGCGAGGGGTTGGTGGCCGGTCTCCAATATGAACTTCCGCCCGTATAAGTACCGCTCGAACCGTGATATTCCGAACACGATTCCGAGGCATTCTCTCTCCGATACGGAGTAGTTCTTCTCAGCAGCAGACACTTTCCGGCTGCCGTACGCGACGCGATAACCTCTGGATAGCGTGCAACGTAGTCTACGACTGTTGAAATATACCTATTTCCTTGTGGCGACGCGTGTTTCATCGGTCCGATCGAACCCACCGCTACAAGTCGAAATGGTTCATCGATATGGGGTGTACTCCCCAAGGGGATGGGTCGATGATCCATTTTCGGAGCCATTCTCTGACACTTGTCACAAGAGAGACAGAACCGCTTAACATCTCTTCGGAACCTTGGCCAGTAGAATTCTTTGATAAGACGTTCACGGGTCCTGGCAACTCCCATGTGTCCTTCTAGGAGACTTTTATGCGCAAGTTGTAACACTTCGCCTCGCTTCTCTTTTGGCACGACGACTTGCTTAAAGAGTTCGTTGCCTTTCCTGGCGTGGCGATACAAGATCCCCTTCTTGTACACGAACTTCACCGCGCCATTCGGAGTTTCTTTCTCCGTTCCTTCTGCAGCGTGCTTATGCAACTGCGCCAGAGTTGCGTCATCCTGCTGCAGCTTCCTCAACTCGGCCGGAAGTACGTTACTGACCAGTGTTGACGTAACTTCCATCGGCTTCGGTTTTGTTTGTCGACTCTGGGGCCTGGTTTCTACCGCATTCACCGGTTTCGGTGTGCAGTTTTCGGGGTTCGGTTGTGGCAACACATAACGACATCCCAGTATGACGTCATGTGATAGCCCATCCAAGCACGCAGCTTCAATGTTCCCCTTCACGTACGGTGAATCGAGGTCAATGACAGCCACTGGCAACGAGTCACGTGGTTGAGGCCTGTCCAGGTCTATGGGTGGCATCCTTACCTGTAGATCCCTCTCCGACCTTCCCGTCGCCCAGACGGTTAAGGACAGCCGGCTCTCTCTCAACCACCCGGCGCGACTCAGTGGGTCGGGGTCGGTCAGTACCCCAGGAACCTCCACTCTTCAAGTGTGCCTGCTCGTACCTCTCCGTCATGGTAGCGATCTCTTCGAGAGTCCTGTGCTCTCTTTCCGCTAGGAATACTGTCAACTCGCGACAGTAAGCACTCGGGACATACTCCTTGAGTATAACCTCGCGTAACCCGTCGTACGATCGTTCGACTTCTGCCATCTTCATCCACTTCTCGAATAACCCTCGAACACGGGTGTGGAATTGAGAGTGGGTTTCCGTTGCCTTTTTCGTCGAGTCCCGAAAAAGTTTACGGTACGTTTCGGCGGTAAGCCGATAATGGCAAAGAAGGGCTTTTTTGAGAGCATTGTAGTCGTCAGCATCCTCTGCGGCTAAGTTATGGTAAACTTCGCGAGCTGCACCCTGCAAAAAGGCTGAGACGTTAATCGCCCAATGTTGCTTTGGAATTTTGTGAACGCACCCGAGTTTCTCGAATTGCACAAGGAAGTCGTCAATGGACTCTTCCTTGTCGTTGAAACGCGGCATACTTATCTGTACCATTCGGTGGTCGACAATCGGTCGTACGCTTCCTCCAGAACTCGTACTGGAGTCGTCCCTATCGGCGGTCCTAGCTTCTACCCTTAATTTTTCCATTTCGAGAGCGTGGGCGAGCTCTCTTTCTTTCGCGGTGGCTGCTATCCTGGCCAGCTCTAGCTCTTTCTGGGTCTCTCTGTCTGCTGCTATCCTGGCCAGCTCCAGCTCTTTTTCAGCTGCTTGCTTGGCCATTTCCCTTTCGGCTGCTTTTTCGGCCTTCCATTCTTTGTGTCTCTCCTCAATGAATGTTGCCAGGCGATCTCCATCGTAACCTAGATCTTCCTTGCCCATGGCGCGATACTCTTTAATTACCTGTCTTTCCCTAGCCATGATATGATACTACTAACAGTAAGTGATACCTTGTCTCGACTCACTAAACAAATGACTGATGTTACAAGTGCCCAACCTAATACTCACCTGTTGACAACGACTAACTTCGCTCAGGTAAGATATTTTGCTCGATATTTGCTTCACAATTACTGCAAGTAAATGAAATCTACCACACATGCAAATATCAAAATATAACATACACAATTTCAAATCATAAAAATTCAAAATACACAGGATGGAAAATATCTCACAACTGTTCACTACTACTTCCCAATAAATAATACTTATGTCTAATTCAGATCCCGGACGAAGCCGCCACTGTAAAGGGTCGCCCCACTGTGAGGTTTTGGTGGTGGGGGATTGGGGGTGGGGTGCCTCCAATATTTATTTAAATTATTGTAGAAGTCCCACCCAGGCTTGATTTTGGTTGGAAGTTGATTTAGTGACAGTTACATATACAGCTCCGAGCCCCCAGTCAGCAATGCCGACGGTTAAAGGAATAAAGATACAAAAAAAAGGGTGAAGTTCAATAATAACAATTTAATAACAGTTAAAAGATCAATATTTCGAATTTCCCAAATACAATTCTTCCGCTCGACCCTTTTCTAGCCTATCGCATCATTTGATTCGTAGTGTGAGAGATTTCCACCTGTCCTTGTGTACTACTCATCTGTGTACTCCTCTCTATCTCCTAATTCCCTCTCGTCCTCCCTGACTCCCTCCAAGTTCCTTCTCCTCTTCCTCCTCTATTTCCTCCTCCAGACCACTTTCCTCCTCCTCCCCTTCTACCCCTCTTTCTATGTCGACTACACTTCGTCGACTCCGACTGCACTGTCAGTCTCACTTCCGTCTCCCTCTTAGAGACTCGGGACTACTAACTTGCACCGGAAGTTCTGTCCCCGAAGAGCTTCCTGTGAAAACACAAGGATGGTACAATATTTTCCTCAGCGCTCACATCTCACACTACACACAGCCTATCATCAGATAAGGCTATTAAATTTCACCGGTCACGCATTCATTCACACCGAAATACGCATACATTCTTGTATGGTAAAACACAACATAATAACACAACATGATGGAAGCATGGTATTAATTACTCTTATACATACAACAATAAATTGCTTCACATCAGTACATACTCATAATTCCATTACACAAACCAATAAACAAGAATCAGACGCATATCTTTACATCACAACTCATACCAAATATACAAATATTCAAATATCCATGCTCTGATATATTCACACATCTATCGTAATCGTACATACATCAATCATTTTCCTAAACTCCAATTTAAACATGCGTAAACTCTAACATAACGCATTGCTAAAGGTACTGGTTACTACGAAGTACCCTACCAGCGAATTACAATATTAATTCTGACGGACTAGCAATCTACATAATTCTCTACGTAAACTCAAATTCATGTCTCAAATACGCTTATAAATGAAACACTACAAGGTAATTCTACATACTAAAACAATCCCAGTAATTAAGTATACATGCTACAAATACTTACAATTATGACGCCGTAATGTTTTGCAAAAATCGAGCAAATAGCTTACTGACCTTGTCGAAGCTTTTCCTTGTCTTACAATTCTGGTCCTAAGATTTCCGCCAAATTACGAGTGGCTTCTCTCGGAGTATCCTTTCGCTTAAAACCCGATAGATCTACTTCTCATAATATGCCCAGGTATACTGATAAATTTACTGCACGTTTAAGCTAAAATTTCGATCTAAAATTTACTCCCACCCCCTATCTTAATTCCTATTGGATGTCGCTGTGGACGGTCCCAATCAAACTTACTGACAATGTCTTCTCGGTTGTCTGTCTACATGGCGGGTGAGAACACTCCCCGTTCACCCTGTGGGCTTCCTTTTGATCCCTGGACCCATGTTTTAACGTCTGGGTGTGAGGACGACAAGCCCTTTGACTGGCGGCTATTCTATGATCTGGGTGGCTGGCGACTTGCATACTCAATTAACACTGCTTGCGGCTATGTTTACACATCAAACGCGGTCATAATATATCCAAGTTTATACATTTCCTGAAACCTGGACTGCGAAACGTGACATCCTTGACTGACAATTTCCTTTGAGGAGTTTTGTCTGCGAAGATATTCATGTAGTTCTGCAAGTCTCTGTTTTTGTGCATTTTGTCCCTTACAATTGTTATCAATCTTGACGCAAGATCAAAATGTTGCTAACCTTTGAAAACAATATATTACCATTAGTTGTATTAGTTACAAGGTACACAGTATTACCAGTATACCCGTTTACCGGGGTATTTTTTCCGGTGGCATGAACCACGTTGCTTTCTTACTGTACCTGTACTTTGATAGTTTCTGCAAGCAAGGAATGTCTGTAAATTCCCGAGTAAGTTTGTTGTGAATTGAATTATATTTTAAGTATCTTTCCATTTTACATACAAAAAATAAATCCAGAATTTATTAATGGTTTTTTGTGTTTTTTTTTTTACAAAATAGTTGTATTTGTGACAAGTTATTTGTTAGTGAATATTAATGTATTAAGTACATATATTCCTTTGCAAGAAAGAGAATCATTATACGATTTTCAGGACAACAGTTGTTTCTGTTTGACATTTACATAACTTCTCTAGTGTGCTAAGTATTTTCTCCTGTGGTTTAGCAGTGTGTTACTGACCCTCTCTAATATATTTCTTCATCGGGTGTTGACATCCCAGACATCGTTTCCCTTTCTATTATCTTTATGGAGTACCTAGGGCATTATATGCGTCACTGTCAGTACTTCCTATTTTTATCAAGAATACATCTACTGTCAACATGTTTTAGAGGGTGTCAGCTTTATTATAAAAATAAACACCCCACTTTAGTTACAGGTTGTAAAAGACAACGTATACAACAATTAATGTACACATGACGGGATGTTCAGAAATACCGCGGTACAAATTTTTTTTCATGTTATTCAGCTCAAGTAGAAGTAGATTGTTAAACTCCTGTTGGACAAGTAAGGTAAACAAATCTGAAAATGGCGAGGACCAAGCAGACTTAGAAGCCAAAGTACTTAATAGATGGGAATTTGACAGTCATAGAACAAAAAACAAAACTACATTGAAAATAATACAAGACACAATTGGAAGAGATCTTTAATTTTAAAGAAAATGAACGGTGAAGAAAGCTCACTAGAGATACAAGATGCACGAGGAAAAATGGCTGCCTACAAAGCAAACAAAGAAGTAAGGCAACTGGAAAAATTTTTCAAGACCAAAAGGATTGAGACACCAGAAGGAGCTTTCTTAGAATGTCAATATAGAGATGGAACACAAGAACTGGACACATCCAAGATACCCAAAGACCTGGTACCAGGAACGGCAGATGTAATGATAGCAATCAAAGTCATACACCCGGAAAGTGTGAAAAACATATTTTCAATAAACCCAAACGGATACAAGGGGTATATAATAAGACCGAAAGGGACACAACCTGTACTGCCGTATGGAGAAATAATAATCAAAGGACAAACAGTGCCAGTGAGAGAACCCACACCGATCAGGCGTAAAATAAAAAAACAAACAGGAGAACTACACGTATCAGACATTCCACTAGAAATACCTTTAGAAGCAACAGTGGAAAAGTTTGAAGGAAAGTTCAACATTAAAGTAATCTCATCCAAGTTAGCTACCATCCCCATGACAAACATCTATAACGGAACAAGGATTTTTGAAATCGAGAAAAACAAATTGAAAGAGATAAAACGAGCATTCTACCTGTTCGGCTTTTTAGCAAAATCATGGTATAAGGGATGTATTCATGATAGAACATGTAACAGATGTGGGAATAAAGGACACGCTCCACATAAATGCCCAAAAAGTACAGGCGACAAAGAACAACAGCAACAGCAACAACAAAGACAAAACCACAAACAACAGATAGACGATACGAATCCTAAACAACTACAGCAGGATCAAGAACAACAGAAGCAACAACAACAAGAACAAGCAGCAGGCAGGGTGAACCCTACAAATTGGTTTCGAGCAAATTTTGAAATGATGATTAAGACAAACTGTAGGGTTCGACTGCCGTACCGCGAAATCATTTGTCTTAATCATCAGGCAAATATATTCATTACAAAATGTCTGTCCACCCCCCACCCCCCTTTGCTGCGGTGGACCCTACAACTTGGTTTCGAGCAAATTTTGCATTATGATTAAGACAAACTGTAGGGTTCGACTGCCTACGGTGAAATCATTTGTCTTAATCATCAGGCAAACATATTCATTACCAAATGTAAGGTTCACCCTTCCTGCTGCTATGGCATTTATTGTTGACTCGTCGATATATAAATAAGATACAGGGGGTTTTTCGACAATTAAATATGGAAGGGTGAACCCTACAACTTTTTGCCTGAACCGTAAGTAAAAATAAATAACAAAAAATAAGGGTCAAAACGATAAACCGAACCTTCTAACTATATTATTACCGTACGGTTTAAAAAACGAATAATAAATCGTTTGAGTTAGCACACCTTTGTTATTTTATTTTTTACTTTTGTTATAGTGCGTTTAGTTTACTTACCGGGTTACTCAATTTTTGTCATTCACCCTTCCTGCTGCTATGAATTTATCCAGATCAACTATTGCATGTATATACATGAAGTGAGTCATACATGCATGTACTGAGATAGGTATGCGTACCGATTTTTCAAGGACATGTGTGGTAGTTCAAACAATAGCTGTGTTTATCGCCGCGGATATCTCCCGAATCCCTGATCAATTACAGTATTTATATTTTTTTATGCTTCTCAATAAACTCTTCCACAGTTGGAGGTCTTTCTTTATGTGGTACATACTTTAAATTTCTCTTACTGTAATAAATTACTGTAGTTCGGTAATTATTACCGCCACATCGTGTACAGATATCCAATTTACCACGTAGTCCTTTACCACACAATATACACGGTCTTGTTCCGCCCGAACCTTTCTTTAGCATATAATTATGACGGGCACAATATTCTCCTTTACAACTATTACCACACAGTCTTGTTGAGCCCTGAATAATCCACATACAGGTATTATTTGCCTGAATTGACATATATAATAATATATAAATCTTTAATTAAACAAATATTTACTTAAATATATAATTTGTATATAGTATCACGATGATGACAGAAAAAAAGACGATGACAGAACCCCTATATAATAATTTATATAATTTAACAGAAAATAAACACAATAAAATTTATAATTGTTCGCCTATTTTTCATCAAGAAATAAAAGAAATATTATCGAGGACTCCTAAAGATGAATTACTTAATCTAGTCAAAAAAAGTGATTACTGTTATTTATGCGAATATAATTTATCGGTATTACAAACATTTGACGATATTATTTATCATAGAAGTAAAAATAATGCTATCGAAAACTTGATGATAGGTAGAAATTGCGCACAAGGGAATATTATACAATACTTCGGTAAATTTTATGTATTTTCATGTGATTCTGATTTTGATAGATTCGCAGGCGAGTTTACAAATAAATCATCAGTCACAGAAATAATACCCCAATTTCGTTTAAGATACCCTATCTTTGATCTAGATACAAAATTTCTTCTTGAAAATGATTTAGATATTTTCGGTAATACTGTTGGCATCAAACAATCAGATAAACCAATAAATATTGACGAGGTAATTGATTATTTTGCGAAAATATGCAAATGTGAGCGTGAAAAAGTATTTGTCTTCGAAACAAACAGCGGCTATCACGTACTATGCAAATCTGAGCCTGTGACATTCGAGCAGCATCGCGATTTAATTGGCACTGCATACGGTTTTAGACGACAGTGGAATATCGATCGCCAGGCCGGATTATATAGCATAAAATTAAACGGCACTCGATCACACAAAACGGGTGAACAAACATTATGCAAGCGCCTTATATTGCCCCGCGGAATTTCTACAAATGCTTCCGAACTATTAGCTTGTCCAACGGCGATTCAGCCCCGTTATGTAGAAATAATTAGTGATGATGACGACGACGATGACGAAATATATAATCTTGATGACGATCTTACGCGGATATCTATTGCGCTAACAGGAGAACCGGGCCAATTGTTAGATATAATAAATACAACACAGAATAGATTTACAGTTTCTAGAAAACCGGGACATTATTGTAATATTTGTCAGCGTCGTCACGGATTTAATGAGTTACACGGATTTGTCGAGGACAAATGCGATAACTGTTTAGTCTATATCAACCATGATGACTATTATTCTATTTGCTGTCCAAGATCAACGGGAAAACAAATACAATTACCACTGACTCCCTTAATAGAGTCAAGGCTGATAGAATCAGGGGGAATTGATGAAGATGAGGCTGAGAAACACAAAAATAAAAAATATATAAAATATTTAATCGCGGCGAGACGTAGATTACACTATCCCGGTTATATGAAAACTAGAAACGCGGATCTTTCGTATATTGAATTACCTGATCACGAAGCAGGACCAGGCTGCTGAATAATATTTAACGAAGATTACCTTGACGGGTCCGCATGTGGACTTGGCAAAACAGAAGCAGCTTGGAGATCATTAAAAGATAATCAGTCTGTTGTTGTTGTATCGTACAGGAAAACTTTTACGGAAAAGATCAAAGCTGATTATAATATTGAATCATATGCAGATATTATTGGCAGTATTATATTTAATGAAGGAGATAAACGAAGAGTTATTGTCCAATGGGAATCTCTACATCGGATTCGCGGAGTCCCTGATGTTCTCATTGTAGACGAGTGGCATGGTATTCGGCGGCAACAATTTGCGTCTATCAAATACAGTAAAGAGCGTTGGGAGAAATTTGCTGGGTTAGTAACAGCGTGTAAAAGATTAATTGTTCTCGACGCAGATGCTGATGATGATGATCTTATATTATTCCGTGACAAGTTGTCGAGGTCAACTATGAAATTTATAATAAATAATTACAAACCCGATCACGACAAAAAGTTTATCGTTGAACAATCCCACGCGAGTAATCTTCACAATTTACTCGATAAACTAAAATCTAAAGACGCGGACGATAAAATAGTTATATTTACGCATAACAAACAACGCACTAATTATTCTGTAGAGAGTCTGGCCAAACAACTACAATATCTTGGATATCGAGTTAGATACTATCACGCAGATACTGACCCGGCGCAGAAGAAATCGGACTTTAGTAATATTAGTGGCGCATTTGATGATGTTGATGTTGTATTATTTAACCACACGCTCGAGGCCGGAGTAAGTATAATTGACGATAGATTTAAGGTTATGTTTGTCTTTTCCGAGGAACTAGGGTCAGTCGAGGCGACAAAACAGGCCCTTCACAGATTTCGTTGTGTCAATGAGATACATTATTCGGCGACGCGAAAACAACGTGAAGGTAACTTGCCGTTATATCGCGAGGCCATTGAAAAGGTGATCATTGACAGAGAAAGATTGATTGATGATGACATTAAATTGTATCGGATACCAAGTGCGGGAGAATTGCAAACAGCATTCGGATTTGCTTATATCAGCGACATCATCGACGAGAATAATTCGAAAATGTACTTCACGCCAAGATTGATCAGCATGATGAAAAACACCGGATATACAATAATAGAAAAACCCGCCGATGACTTTGAAACATGGGCGCGCAAAAACAATATTGAAAAACCATCAGATGCCGACATCAAGAATAATCCGGCCGTTGATGAATTTCTAAAAACATCTGTAGGTGATCGGATTAAACAATACAACAAGGAGTCAGGAACAGAGTTACGTGAATATTACAGATATAACCCCCGTGAGAAATTAGGGCCGTACGAAGCAAAAAAATCGTATTTGAATCACATATTCCAGTGCGATATTGGTAAATTACCGGCCGAACAAGTAGAACATTTATATAAAAACTCCACACATATGAGACGAGGTCAACGCGTTATTGTAGATAAATTTAATCAAGGCCACGCGATTGAAACGGAAGTATTTAGATCAGATAAACTCAGCCCCGGCGAGAAATTGTCAAAAATAAGGAGATTTCTAAAATTATTGGATCTACCTGATGTTGTGACTGATGATCTGTTAATAACAACATTATCAATATCCGGCTCAGATTTACGTATGTACATCGAGGATATGATCGGCGATCCTGATCTGATTCAGGATTATAATGATATATTAAGTAATTGGTCATCAATATTTCCCGACATAAGATTATCACACAAACCGAAATTAACTGTTAGGGATATTATTGAAAAAATCAAGTTGATCTACAAGAGTTTTGGCGCATCATTAACAGCAAATAATAAGATAAATCCAACAAGATCAGATTACACACTTAATTATCTTATATGGCCTAGGTCAGATATTATTGATGATCCTCGTTGGAGAAATTGTATTAATACAGATCAGGGGTTTTACGGCGGTAATGATATTACTGTTATAAATGAACATTCTGCCGTGTTGAAGTTTCACGTATGGAGCGTCAACGGTTGGTTTAACAATTAATCCTGACTGTTATGAACGAACCTTTAGATTTTGATAATGATAATTATTATTGTCAATGTTGAAAGTGCGATTTCATATATAATAATAAATGTTATCGCACTTTCAACAAACCCTGACATATATCACAAAAAACAAATATTTTTTTATTGTTGTTGAAAGTGTGATTATCGCAGTTTCTCCATATAAGTTACACAAAAAAATAATTTTTATATTTGAGAATTATTGATTAAATATTTATAATAATAATGGCAACAATAGAGGATAGAAAAGCAATTAATATTTTGTATAGCCGCCTTAATTACTTTGAAGATGCATTATTTCACGGCCCAGACGGTAAACAGTATATCATGCAGCCGCCCGATACATATTTGACGTTTAGATTAATTGATAATAAAATCATTCCTTTTCTCGGCAAAGAAACTAATCTAACATCATTTTCGTTGAATAAGATTATTGAAGAATTTTCAAAGGAATTTTCATACAGATTTTTTGTATATAGCCAACCTTTCGAAGAAATAGAATCTATTCTTGGACGGCCCCTCAATGAATCTGATATTGAGGCTAGTAGTTTTGTTGCCAAAATGATATTTCGTAAATGTTTGGGTGATCCATCACTAAATTAATGAAAAAAAAAATAATAATATTTGTATCAGCATGCTTATGGCCCGCTTATAGTTTCGAGAGTGCTGATCAATACTATATGATAAATAAAATTCATACTACCTACTGTTTTATCATCAATTTCCACATTAAAAATTTCTTCAACATTTTCGAGCATTTGCAAAATCAAAGTACTAGAAAAAGTGTTTGTGGGATAATTCGATGTTGTTATTTTGAAATTCACATTATGGCCAGTTTCGGCTCTTTTACTAGTTTCATTCAAAATGATTAAATATAAACCAGATACACTAGGAATATAACTGAAAGTGTTGGCCGCCCCAAGTCTCCACGTGCCAAATCCAGCAGTGGCCTCATAAACAATATTTCTGATTCTTTCGTGAGGGATTGTAGCTATATTTATTTTCTTATTAATTTCTTTAATATCTGCTTGTATTTCATTTAGTTTTTCATTAATCTCGGCCAGTTTTATATCAACCTTTGGTAATTCTCCGAAAAACTCTTTGATGGGCTTATTTATATTTTTGCGGAAAATTGAAAACTGATCAAGATGTTTATTAAAAGCTTCTACATGACTACTATAATCATTTTTTAGAGTATCAATTCCATCAGCTTTTAATGTGCTTATTTCATTCTTAATATCATCAACATACTTTTTTGTTGCCGCATCAAAATCATATTCTAGCGCGGCAAGATTATTTATATTATTATTGTTCATGTCGAGAGATGCCCGCATTATGCCGCGATCGGCCAGCACATGCTTAGATTCTTGATCATCTACATACTTCTTTGTCGCCGCGTCTGTATCTGCAGTTGGTTCTCCAAGATCTACAATTTTATTCTGGCCCATATTAATAGCGTTTGTAAATATATCACCGACTTTCTTAACATAATCACTAAGTGCCATACCAGAATCTTGAATTCCGCCCTGATCAGAGAAAGTGACCACATTATTAATGGCCGCGGTTGGAACTCTCACAAGTATATCATGTAATTGTACATTACTTGTCATTAAACGACCTTCTTTATCCTGAAAAATAACTACTTCATTTTTGTCCACACTCGCGAGATTCAATAAATCATCAATTTCATTTCTGAGCTGATCCACAGTTGCGTATTTTGATAAATCAACTTGCCGAGCTCTACGGGAAGATCTACCATAAATATCTACCATTATTTTCATTAATTTCTATCTTCAATTTTTTTTTCTGCTAAGTAATTGGATATTATTAAATTTTAATCTTATTTACTTTTAGATTATTTAATAAAATTATTATAATGTCCATATCAGTAAATGATCTACTAGCATTAAATATATTAAGTAATTATACTGGGCCGGACAATTATTTTAAGAACGCGCTGATTCAAGGACCAAACGGAGACAAATATTATATACCGCCGCGTAATTCACAGTTGGCCTTTAAAATCATCAACAACAAGATTGAGCCAGTTATTGACAAGGTCTCTGATTTAACTGAATTTTCGCTAACAAAGATCGGTGATGAATTTTCAGAAGAATTTAATTATAGATTCAATTTACTCTGCAGACCAATTATTGAAATTGAAACTGTATTAGCCCGCCCATTAACTGAGGAAGAAATAAAATCAAAAGAAATTGTTGATGATCTATTATTAAGCAGCTCACTTGGTGAACTCGACAAACTAAAAGGGAATTACCAACCCCTGACTGTCAGGTATAATTATTTACATCTTATTCGTAGATTCTGCGATTTAATTACATTATATTTAACGAATTCTGTTTTCTGGTGAGTTTTTGTGAAAATTTCTATCAAAGTCAGGTAAATATTTGACAGAATTTCAATTTCTGATAGAATTTCGCAATAAATCGGGTAATTATACCCGACGGATTTCAATTTCTGATAGAATTTCGCAATAAATCGGGTAATTATACCCGACTAATTTCAATTTCTGATAGAATTTCGCAATAAATCGGGTAATTATACCCGACTAATTTCAATTTTTAGCAGATTTCGCGAATTAATCAGGTAAATATACCCAATATTTGACAGAATTTCATGATGTTCATTAAATAATTTTAATTTTATATAATATTTTTGTCAAACTTCACAGATTGGCCAACAATTTCACAGATTTCTAATAATAATTATTATTTTTTGTTATATATTGTCAGTGTTGGAGAAAGTGCGACTTTCTCATATATAATAAATGTTATCTCACTTTCTGCATTACTGACAATATATGATAAAAACAAACTGTCACAGTTTTCAGATTTTCAACAACAATAATTATTTTTTGTTACATTATATTGTGCAGAGGCCAATGTTAATCTGTGATTAATTTTACAAAGATCAGATATTCTATTTTTATTTGTTTTTTGTTCATACTTCAGATTCTTTATTAATTTCTTCTGCTCGGAAAATCTGTTTCTATAATCAGCTATAAACTTACTGTAACTATCTATCTTGTTTTTCTGCTCATCAATAATATTCTTTTGTTCATCAAGTTCATCTTCAAGATCAACAATTTTACTTTTTAGATCATCAATTATATTTTCAAGGTCATCTATTTTACTTTTTTGTTCATCAAGTTCATCTTCAAGATCAACAATTTTACTTTTTAGATTATCAATTTCATTTTTATCTGTGACAGTCACACTGTCGCGAATTTCTATTTGTTCAACTGCGGGCTTTACAAGATTAGATCTTAGATTATTGTCAAAAACATTTAATCGCCGCCAAATATCATAAACACGCCACAGACTTATTTTATACTGTCTAGCAATTTGATGGGCAGATTGTTTATTTCTGAGGTCCGCAATATTCTGTTCATCGGCATCATTTATTATAACTATTTTCGGCATTATAACTAATAACAGATTTTCAGAAATAATAAAAAAAGTAATTAATTTTATCAAATATAAAATATATCCGGCCTTTTTATAGTTGTCAGGAAATATTTCTAGTAATTACCTAAGGTATTGCTAATCAGGCGAGTTCGTGTTTTAGTGGAGTAAGGGTTTTAAAATTTTATTTAGGCAAAGTGAAAATAAATATCTTTTCGAGGCAATGCAGTGGCCCTGAAAAGGACCTTTGGGTTCTTCTTCTTCTTTTATCTTCTCCAGTTCTTCCACCAGTTCCTGACTTTTTGAATAATTCCTTTCTTCCTTTCTTTCTCTGGCATCGAGTCAGGATGACCCATAGCTCTAAATTTCTCTTGCACTTTTATCCAATTGTTGTTTAATTTCTTAAAGTCTTCTTTCCTTCTCCTTTTTCTCTTTTGTCCAGTTCTCTTCTTTTCTCCAGGTTTCTTTGATTTTCTTCACCTCTTCCTCCAGTACCTTTCCCATCAGGTCTTCAGCTTTTTTTAAAGAGTCTAAGCCCACGTTTTTGACAAAAGACAACTCGGTGAAATTGAATATGTCTTGTAGAAAGGAGTTCACTTGCATGACATGATCAAGAACCTGTTTCAAGGAGCCTACTCTCACATATTTAGGTTGAATGAAACGTCTAATCTTCTCCACTTGCTCCTCTGTCATACCTGCTACTAGATCCTTGGCTAGTTTTATGCTGGTGACTTGAGTGGTTACAAAGTCTTTCGTAACTTGATAGCTCCATTCCTTTTCAATCCTTTCAACCACGTAGACTCCATCCATTATCCAATAATAAATGTCCTTTAATCTGTTGAACAAGTTCATGTTGCTGCTCATTTTTTTATTCTGTGTAGAGTGGCGCGAATGACGAGCGCTCTGCTTTATATCCGTGGAGCACGGACGTGAACGAAAACATCCCTTACACTCACTTCACATACAATATACTATCCTCACCAACGAACGAGTAAGCATAAAACACACCTATCTACTATCCACACAATCGGGATGAGAAGAAAAAACACACAAATATACTATCCTCACAAATGAACGAGAAAGCATAAAACACACCTATCTACTATCCACACAATCGGGATAAGAAAAACAAAAAACACACAAATATACTATCCTCACCAACGAACGAGAAAGCATAAAACACACCAATCTACTATCCACACAATCGGGATGAGAAGAAAAAAAACACACAAATATACTATCCTCACCAACGAACTAGAAAGCATAAAACACACCTATCTACTATCCACACAATCGGGATGAGAATAAAAAAACACACAAATATACTATCCACACCAACAATCGAGTAAGCATAAAACACACAAATATATTATCCACACCAACGAAGGAAGAGAAGAAAAACACACACCCATATACTATTCACACCATCGAACGAGCAAGCATAAAACACACACCTATTTACTGTCCTCACCAACGAAGGAAGAGAAGAAAAACACACAAATATGCTATCCACACCAACGAAGAAAGGGAAGAAAAACACACCCACCCATGCAAACACACACACACACACACACACACACACACACACACACACACACACACACACACACACACACACACACACACACACACACACACACACACACACACACACACACACACACACACACACATCAGTAAAGGAGTGAGTGTTTATAGTCACACTACACTACATTCACACGAATTGGCAAATTGAATAGTCTCTCTTTTCTAGAGATCTGCATAGCCTTGAGAAGGGCTGTTTTTTTAAGAACTCCAAATGCACCTAGCTAATGGTAGCACCTTCCTGGCCTGGCACCACACACGCATCGCCGACTCCAGTCTTGCTCCCAATTGATGCGCGTGGCTGGGAGCGCAGAGGGAGGTTGATTGGATTCACTATCCCACTCCTAAGTTTGAGGGATAGTGAAGACTTTTTCTCTCTGTCTTCTCCTATGCCAGACCCGGGGATAGTGAGGTCTCTGCGGCTCCCACTCTTGCCGCTGTCTATCCAACTCCTGCTTCCAATTTTCAATTTAAGGGACAGCGTCTCTCGCTCGTTGTAGTGCTGGTAATGGTTGTGGTACTGGTAGTGGTTGCGGAGCTGGTCCTGGTTGTGGAGGCGTCCTCACCTCAGGTTTCACCTCACACTGAGGTCTCATGAAGAGGTGAGGCAGGATCCTTTCCTCCTTCTCTTTCTTCTTTTTCATCTCTTCCTCCTCTTCTATTCTTTCTTTCTCCTCTATAGCCTTCCTAGTCAGTTCGTCTAAAAGACGCCTGGCATACCCCAGGTGCATTTGGAGCACCAACAATTTGGCTAATCTCCTGCTCATTTTTAATGTTGACGAGTCCACAATGGTAGCTAGACTGACGATTGTGCCTCTTTATATTCCTGGATCACGGACGTGAAGGTAAACATCCCTTGACACCCAAATTTACCATCACATCAAACGCGCGGACCTAAAAGAAGCACTCACGTTGACGTTTTTACTTTTTTACTTACAAACACAGACAGGCACGATTGGACAAGACAGAGAAAACAAAGGGTGGATTTTTTTTACTAACAAAAGAAACGAAGTGCTTATAGACACACTTCTATTTATTTTTTAAAAATTTTAAAAGTTTTGGCAAATTGAATGAGTATGTCTTTTCGAGAGTATTGGGTAACCCTGAAAAGAGCTGTTTTTTGTTAACGGGAGTAATGGCAATCTTTTTTTTACTGTCTAAGATTGCGTCCCCGTCTGGCGTCAGGCTTTCCTATACGATACGGCCTGCTTCTGCGGAAAGAGAAAGAGAATTCTTTGGTGTCTACTCGACAGTCCACAAAACCTCAGTCTGGTTCTTGCTGTTGCTGCTGCTGTTGTTGCTGCTGTTGTTCTTCTCTCTGCTTCTTCTGAAGTCTGTACTTCTCAGTCCATGCTTCTTGTTCGTTCTTAATTTCCTCTCTAAAGACCTCTTCTATGAGGTCTTGGGCTATGGATAACATCCTGACATTCTCTATCTCTTCAGGCTTAGGTATCAGGTTTAGCCTGACACGATGTAAACTGACGTAAGCTTCGTTCAGCTTGGCTAGTCTGGAAAGCATGTTTATAGGTTGACGAGTTAACAGTGGATGGCCAGACTGGAAACCAACCCGCTTTATATGGTTCAAACGCGAACGCGATAGAAAACATCCCTACTCAGTTTTAGTGTCGGAACGATATGATTGCTCATGTCATGGTGAGGGATAGAGAGAAAGTCAAAGAGCATATATTTACAGTGCTTTTTTGAAAACAAACGACAGACACATATTTTTTTTTCAAAACACAACATTTGTTATTCAAGTAACAAGTAACAAGTCATAAGGAACAATAACATCAAACAAATTATTTTTGACAAGGTTGACAACGTTTTGAAATCATGTGAGATTTCCATTGATGGAAGTCATGAAGCCATTGATGTACACTACGTTTCCTAGCTAAAGACAAAAAATAACTATAATAGTCACAAAACCATCTATCTACTTTCTCATCGTTTCTAGAAGAGTGACGATCAAAACAAGTCACTAAATGTTCTAAAGGATATCCAAGACTGCGTTGATGAAGAAAATACACACAATATTGTCCACACACCATGGAATCTGTGCCTTGTAATTTCACATTATTGAATCGTGTCGTGTGGGCATTTCTTCTCATAAAGTCAATGATATCGTCTTCCAAAGGGGGTAATCCATACGAATCAAACTATTCCACACAATTCTCTTGAGGGAAGTAGACGGCAACCCAGTGAGTTCCTGGAAGATGACTTTCGTCCGTGTTTATGACATAAGCTTGATGGTCTTGAGGTTTGCGATGAGGTAGTTCATCTTTAGCGCACACGACAGGATTCCAAGAAGCAGTGTACGAACTATTGTTCAAAAGGTAATAAAGTTTCCATTTTATTGTTGTGTTTTTTTTTCTTCACAGGTAATGATAAGTCATCAATTCAATTCTGACTTTTTGTTTGAAAAGATCTGTCAAGTAGCCGTTTCTTCGCCTTGTCTCCGCACTCTGGGCTAAGAGAGCTTCGATAGGATAGATCTCTAGAGTAATCAATGGAGGGCAGGAAAGATTACGCAAGCCTTTGTACCACTCATGCAACACTGCCTCTTCCGAGATGAGACTCCAAGCTACGTCCAGATACTCGTCCAATTTTTCTTCTTGACTCATCATCATACATTTATCGTGTTGAATTTGACTGGCATGATCGTTTTGACATCCATAGCAACCTTTCTTGGACAATTCCGTAATTGTATTCGCTAGGTGTTTAGCAAAACAGGGCACTAAATGTTGTTCTTGTTCTGGCCATCTGGATGTGCCTACTACCTCGTCCTTTTTGTCTTGGTCTTGGGGTTCTGCTTTCACGCTATCCTCCCATTCCATGTCCAAAGATTCTCCACTGTTCAATGAGGGATAGGAGTCTTCAATTGTGTCTAATAGTCTAGAATGACTTCTCTCAAACTGTTGATTTCTATGGTATTATCGAATTCAGCATACAGGATGACGTTGACCGTCTCAGTGAGAGCGATTGCAAACTGAAGTTCCACGCGCAGTTGACCGGATTTTATAGGGTGGAAATGTCCCTCGTCGCTGCCTTGGTCTGGAGTGAAATCAAAGGCCCACAAAGTGTAACCTCCGACATAATCTTCGTACGAAATACCGTGACTGGCGTTGGTTCCTAGTTGCCCCGTAGCTTCGTACAGGGACAAGTACGATCTCAAGTAATTCTTCTGGGCAACTGATTTCGATCTTGAACACTCTGTAGTGCTTAAACTGGAAAGGATTTTGATCGTGGGCTCCGTTGAGGACTGCATTACTGACGATACCAATGATTAAACGTTTGGGTAACTGTCCTTGGAACAGATGATCTTCGATCTTGGATCGGAATCCAGCAGCAATGGTGAATGTTTTCACTTCTACACGTCGTATCGGATACTTGGCGGTCGATCTGCTCAATGTGTGACTGATGTCGTTTCCCGCTTTAGGTAACACTTCTACACGACGCACGTAAAGTCTGGCTTCTTGGATGATGGTTTTGTACTCGTTGGCATGAGCCATCAAATGGAAAGCGACACTGCTGCGATTGAGTCTCAGGCGAATATCCACTCAGTTCAGCAAATACTTGTCCTGCAACCACATGTCTAAATGCAAGCGATCCATCAGTTCTAAACTACGACCTTGCAGAATTTTCCTTCTACGGTTGTTAAAGCCCACATTGTGAGGATTGTCATCTGCTGTCAGGGCTGTGTCGTTAAAAGTGTCTTCACCTGCGGTGTCAGGTTTCCATACCACGCAAGCATCCAGATGAGTGTTCTTGGCCTCTTTTCCGTACGTCAAGAGATTTTCTAGGTACACTCGGTAAGGGTAAGTATCCATAGTGCTGCTGACCAGTTTGTTATTCAAGTACAAATCCACTTCGCTGAACAAGGAATGCATGAAATTGTTGACGGGAGCTATTCTGGCATCGGCTTCTGGATTGGTGTTGTCGGTGTTGATCACTTTCAGCTTCAGGTAGAAGTAACTGCTATTCAGATCGAGATAATCTTCGGGTTGTCCTTTAATTTCAAACTCGATGGGAGCGGAATCTATCAAAGAGGAGACGGGATGAAATTCGACCCATTGGGATTCTTGCATCGTCATCATAGTGGGTGGCATGGCAAACAGATCCAGTTCCGACTTGGAACAAGCGCAAGACTCTCCGTGCATCATTTTCTCTGATTTAATAATCAAAAACGTCTAACTCTCGGACAGTTTTTCTTTTCTTAGACTTTCTAGCTCTAGGGGTGTGAAGTCCTCTGAAGGGGTGTCTTCGTCGTCTTTTTCTCCCTTGTCCTTGCTGCGGCGTCAGGGAAGCAGGAATGCCTGACTCGGTATTGCCCAGGGCATTTATAGAAGTTTCTCGCCGGCCCAAAATGTCTTTGCCCGTTTGAAGCAAGACATTTTTGCCTGCTCTCAAGAAAGCTTCTTTGGGGTTTTGTTTGTCAATGATGACATTTTGGAGAAATTCTTTACCTTGCGTCAACGCGGCATCTTTTAAGGCCTGCAATCCCAGTGTCACCATCGGTTTCAAAACGGGAGCCACTGTACGAAAGGCCGATTTGAGCATATCACCTAAACCATGTCCTCGCTGTCGAGCGACTCCTTGGTACACAGGCTACATGACTGACAAAACGTTAGAGTAATCGTTTTCTAAAATGGAGTTTCAATGTGACTTTCCCTTTGGCGAATGGAATATTTTGTCCCAGATCTCCTTTCATAGTAATGTTGACAGTGTCGAAATACGACTTACTGACGGACAAATAGTGAGGATGTACAAATTCGCAGTGAACGTGATAGGTGTTTCCATCCTTCCTCGTCAGCAGCCGTGGCAGAATCCATTTTGAAAGGAATGACACGCAGTAACGGTACGGAGGTGTGTCCCACCACGTTGTACTCTGCCACATCGGAGTACACAAAAATCAAATTCAGTCCTTGGTTCATTTCTACAGGGAATCTAAAATATCTCCCAAAATCCGAGTTACTGGTCACGGCTGGTATTTCGTTTGCAATCTTGATCAACTTAGGGTCTCCACCCAAAATGTCATACAATTCAGGACAAAATGTAATGGCCAATATTTTGTCCTCTGAAAATTTCATCAGTAGGCGACGAGATATTTTGTGGTAATCGATCGTGACACTTCTGGTTTTCTTCAAGACTTTACCAAACACGTTAATGAACCTGTCAGCAAGAGTGTTCACCAAATGTTGACCACTAAAATAATAGCCTGAGGAAATTTTCAACAGATAAGTGGTTCGTTTAGTTTTGGGGTCTTGTGATTTCATAGAGTCAGCTACACTGCTACGTTCATCCAAGGCTTGTTGCACTTGTTCGCCATACACTTCTACCGTAAAAGTGTTTTGATTTTCGATGATGTTTTTGATTTGTGTAGGGTGAATCATTTCCACCAAAGCCACTTCCCAATGGGCTTCGTGATCCAATTGGATGGCCTGAGGTAATCTGGCCGTATAACAGCACAAAGTGTTATTGGGAAACACCACCATGGATCTGTCACTGGGTAACGTTAAGTAAAATTGGTTATTCATAATTACACAGTTCTAGTGTCCGAGGAGTCACTGGAAGTCAGAGGAGTGTCTTAAAGAGGATGGTTAGGGTGACTGTTGGAACTAACGTTGGACACAAGACTGCCATTGTTGTTGTTTCCGTTGGAGGAATATTTCAGAGACGGATTGGGAAGAAGGTAACCAATGCAACTGCTCAGTAAAATGGTCCACAATTGTTTGTCTCCTTGTTGCAAACTCAGATTGGCAATGTCAGCACCGATGACACAATACACCACAAAGATTTGGCAGAAAAAGACGATTTGCGTTTTAGGCACACGTTCTCCACACCACACCCACAAGGGTTGCTTTTGTAGATCTTGCAGAGGAGAACTGGGCGACGGAGTGGTCACTGTAGTAACTGAAGCTGTGTTGAAGGGCATGATGGTCACTTCTTTTTATAGTCGATGAGTTGCGAAGCGTCGATCCAAGAGTCAAAACTCGGAGGATATCCTTTCCAACGTACTTTGACTTCTTTGACACGTTTCTTTCCTACTTTTCGGGTTCTTCGATCGAATATGCTTTCGATCTCGTACACGTCGTCTTCTTTTTTGGTCACACGTTGTAACTCGGACAAGTAAAACGTTCCTTTTAACACTTCTCCGTTCATGTCTTCTAATTTATAGACGGGAGGATGACGGCCAAGCACACGTTCGGTGACCCGAAACAATTCGGTAGTCCAATTGGGTAAGTAACCTTTGCCGAAAGTGCGTTTGGTTTTGCCAATGCGTACCGAATCTCCTGATGCCAACACTCCACCTTTCTTGGGGACAGCCACTGTCGGAGACGTACCAAACAGGCGCTCGAAGACGGTCACTTCGTTGTCGGGAGTCACTTCTTGGGGGGCACGCCCAACGCTCAAGACGTCGATGTACTTGAGAGTGTGTTGATGCGTATAATATTTCCACATGCGTTCTTTCAAGGTGCGTTGAAAATGTTCCACGATGCAAGCTTTGGTTTCGGGATTCTCGGTGGTGAAGAAATGAATGTCACGTTTCTTCAATTCTTTTTGGAAAGCTTGGTTTAGAAATTCGTTACCTTTGTCAGTTTGCCATCGAAGAGGGTGACGCCCACTTTGTTTCAACACCTGTTGCAGGGCTCGCACTAACTCACTGCTCGATTTGGAAGTCAATGGTACGACCCAAGCAAATTTGGAAATGAATTCGATGACACAAAAGAAATATTTGTAGCCACGATTGTAGGTGGCCAAATGAGAGACATCGGCTAAATCGGCTTGCCATTGGTGATCGATACCCTCCACTTGGGCACGACTTCTGGAAAATTTTCGTCGAATGGGTTTGTGTAGGGTGTGCGTGGCTTGTTCTTGTAACCAGCGTTCCACATGAGGTAAACGGATACTTTTCAGTCGAGCTTTGGCAGCACGATACAATTTCTGAACTCCTCCGTAACCTCCGGGATGGGCTAGATCTTAGTAAACGCTTGCTAACACCTTCTCCATGTTTTAATAAGTGATCCAATCTTCACTGATGCTACTCTGAATGGGACGAGAAGGTGGTTTAGAAACGGTTTTACGTGTCCGATGTGCCACGGGTTTAGAAGTGGAAGGTAGTGGTGGTGGCGGTGGTGGTAATGGAATGGCTTTGGTCTTCTTATCTTTTTTCACTTCTGCTTTCCCTTCTTTCTTTTTCACTTCTGTCGAAGGTGGAGTGGACATCATCTTTTTAACCCAAGCTTTAAGTTCTTCTCGTTGCGGTGTAGGGGAAGGGGTCAACAAGGACGCTGCAATCTTACTAGTTATGGGAGCTGCTGACGGTGTTTGAAAGACTTCTCTTGCCTCTTCTTCCTCAGGCAACCGTGGGGCTGCCTCTGGCTTGACCACTGGTGGTGGTGAACTTTTCATCAAGGCCTTAAAATCTTTCAGAGTGGGTTGAGCTGTTTCGTCTAAAGCTTTTTGGTGAAAGAGTTTCAGTCGTTGCAACAACTGACCGTACCGTTGCGATTTTTCCGTTTCTGACAAATCGCTGACATCCATCAACGATTGCAATTCGTGTTGTAACTTGGACATCTCGGTCAAATGAGGATTGGGAGGTAAATGTGGGGTTCGTTGATCTTGCCAACGATGGTATTCCATAATCGTTTGTAAGGGACTAAAGCTACTTTTCGTCCCTCCATCAGATTTCAAGGATCACGTCTGTGATCTTTGGACTCCAGTGTCCTCCTTTTATATTCTTGGTCTTTTATCTTGGAATTAGGGCGGATATAATATGTCCCATGGCACTCAGTATAGGTTTCGCTACATTGGTAATAAGTCCTAACAGGGGTAAAAATCCTCCGCGTTGCACCAACACCTTTTTCTTATGACGAATGGGTATTTCCTTTTAGACCATTTGGCGAAGAACGTGTCGATGTTTGGCTAAGCAATTTTTCTGATGTTTACTCAAAGGTATTGTGCCTTTCAAGAAGTTCAGACAACATTCGCTCACCGTATCGATGACATCTTTGGAGGCAGTTTGAATGAGTTGTTTTCGCATGGGTGGGGGAGCTTTGGACAGGACAGACAACATGTCCCAAAGTTTGACTAAACGAGGAGGCAGTCCTTTCCTTTTCTTTCCTTTGGGGGTAGAAGAGGAATGTCTTTTGCGGGGTGACATCTTTGTTTGTTGATTCCGGGACACACACCAAAAATACACTAACGTAGATGACTTGTCACACAGTCTTTTATCCTTTCTGGGGGTACTATCGCTTCGTCATAAAGGTGATGATGTGTTTTCCAAAATCACCAAAAAATCGTCCTTTTTGACGGCTCCTCTTTTTCTTTGGATGAGTGTGTCTTTTCTGGGGGTGACGTCGATGTTTGGCTAAGCGTTTTCTCGCATGACGAGACTGTCGTTTTCTTTTTCCTTTCTGGACAGGAGAACGACGATGACGTGACATCTTTTGGTGCACAAAAAATACACTGACATCCATGGCTCAACATGCGTCTTTTTATCTTACTTTTTGGAGCCTATCCTTTACCCTTGTGACAAACTTATCGGCTCTCTTATCGAATTCAAGAAAAGGGCCAAAGAAACCTCCATTTTGGTGGATTCTTCTTTACTTTGGACGAGTGTGTCTTTTCAGAGAGTGACGCCGATGTTTAACTAAGCGCTTTTTAGGATGACGTGACTGTCTTTTTTGTTTTCCTTTTCCTTTTTGGACCGAAGAAGAAGAACGACGATGATAACGGTGTACACTTCTTGGAGGGGACATCTTTGGACGTGCAGCAGCACAAAAACACTGATCCGTATTGTTTGCCTCGGGTCTTTTTTATAACGGAATGCGTCGCCACTGATTGTCTTTGCGTGTAATCTACTTGATGACAGGCAACACACGTCGTGGAGGAGTTCGCAACGGACTAAATTGGGAGATTTCTTGCTTGGACAAATCCAGTAAACTCTGTAACACACCCGTTCTCTCTTGGACTTTGATTTTGAGGGCAGGTACTTTGTGACCAGCGGCCACTGCCGCTAAAGAGGAAGAGGGTGTCACCGCTGGAGGAAAAGTTTTTGGAGACACTCTCTTGCGGGTAGAAGCTGTTTTCTGTGGACTTTTCGTTTTCTTTTTCTGAGGCTGTGACCTGGTCTTGACACCGTTGCTCTTTTTCTGTTTATTCTGGGTACGTTTGGGCGTGGCTTTTTTCTTGGGGACGACTTTGGGAGCATTAGGATCCCATTTTAAGAGGGAACGAATGATGACACCTCCTAAAGAACCGCTTCCTCCAGGTTTCAAAATGATTTGCTTTTTGGTTTGATTGTCGATGCGAGGATCGGCTCGTTGCGTCAAGGCGCCTTTGTTTCTCTCAAAAAAAAGTTTGGTTTGATGTGGAATCTGAATGATGCCTTGCAGTAATTGACGTGCTGTCACCGTAAACCATCGTAAGACTTCTTTGAGACTAGCTTCTAAGACACGAGCACGTATTTGTGGATTTTTTTCGCGACTGATGCCATACAAGGCACGAATCAAATTTAATGGGAAGATGAGACTGAAGGGACGTCATGTTGACAATGTGTGAGACAGAGTCCAAGTGACCGAGGATTTTATATATTTTTTTTTTGCGTAATTGTGATTAAGTCAACGACGGGGACGTGTTCACGACAGGCCCTCCGTCTTGGCACCAGTGGTGAAACAGATGGGTACGAAATCGCAAATAATCGAGAGTGGTGGGTTTTAAATCCACGAGTAAATAAGCGTGTGGGGGTTTGAGTGGTATCGTCGTACGCATGAGTTAGCCAAGGCGTTCCTAACTGTTTGGCTAAGACTTGTACTTGCTATTTATCTCTAGGGCTTTTAAACAAGACCACGTAATGAGCATTAAGACTGATGGTAAGATGGGCTTCACTTTGTTGAAACAAATTTTGGGTGATGCAAATGACACTGGCATTACGATGATGCCCTTTGCGCGTAAACCAGAGTTTAATTTCTTCTTCGTCTTCTCCTAACATGTCATCAAAAATAACCAAATGAGTTTGACTAGGGTCAGACACGATTCCGTCGTCTTCGACAGGAATGCCTTCCACAAAGACGATGGAATCGCCTTGACTTTCTCGCAGAAGGCTGTACGCCGATTGCCACTCTTTGTAACACCACACGATTCGTTGAGGTGGACGATCGATCAAATGATGTTTATGTTCGATCAAACGTTTGACAAATTCGGTTTTGCCTGAACCGCTCGGTCCGGCAATGAGCATGTTAAAGGGATGGCGAAGATACAAGGCCTTGCAACTAGTCCAATCTACGTGTTCGTCAATGACTTTGAAAGTGGAGGAAGAGGGAGCAGAGACAGTAGAGGTAGCCATAGTAGTGTAAGAAATGTCACGTTTGACACGATGACAGATAAGACAAGAGTTTTTATAATTTTTTTTCAAGACACGTGTATTGTCATCTTTAATTGTGAACAACACGAAAGACAAAAATACATAAAAGCCAAATGGTTAAGTACATGAATAAAAGACACATCAAACGATCAAAGTGGAATATAAACAAGTCTCTGTACAACATTTGTGATGATCAAGAGGTGAAATTGTAGGGGTAGTGTGTAATGTTCTGAGAGTCTCTACACTCCTTGGCACAGTCACACAAGAGTCCTCCCAGAATGACCTTTCAGGGATGTCAATCACGGTCCTGTCCTGAAGCGAGTGGTTTTCCTCGGTCACGACTTCTTCTTCTTCTGGCACTGTCACTAACACTGGTTTAAAAGTTACTTTTTTCACGGAACGTTTTAATTTTTTAGGATTACAAATCTTTGGCATAGTGTGCCACTTCTTTTTTCCATGCCTCAAACCCCCAACTTTTCCAGTCACGTACGTCTTTCCATTTAGGGTGTAAGCCACAAGCTACACACACGTCGTCGTGCACATCTTCAGTGCCTAAAATTGACTAATCTTGCTTTCCCGTAGAAGTTGAGAAGTATCAAGATGAAAGTGCAAAGCATTGAGCAGAATGAGTCTCTCGTGTACAGTTAAAGGGACCACTTTCATGTTTTTTGGAGTGGTATGTACTGTTCGTAAAGAGACCACAAGGAATCGGCTGGTAAACGAAATCCCAGAAAGCAAGTCACTAAGACACATACTACACGTCGACCCCAATTCAATGGAGACAGTTCTCGTAATAGACGATCGTAATCCTCTACTGTTTGAATAGTGTCATTGATTTCCTTCCACGGAATATGTGGTATCACGAATGATAAAGGTCGTGGCATGGTCGTCCGTTTTTATACCCTCTTTTTTTGTCGAAGGTAATAAGTGTACTTTTTGCACAGACCTAATCGTACTCCAGTAGCGAATCCAAATTTTTTAGTCACTAGTTCACACACTACACACCGTACAGAATTTTCCACTACAGACAAAATCTTTCAAGACGCCAAAGTTTACCAGTTGACTGGTGCGATAATTGAGAGTCAATCCTTTCACTTTGCACTCCGTGTACACTTTCTTTGTTTGCCCCGGTATTCGTAGCCGTAATTTTTGGATGCGCCCCTTGCAAAACTGAGAATCTTGTCGTCGGGATGCTCGTCCGTCCAGGCTCCTAAACGGTCTCCTTCGATGACAGGGTGAGGTTGACCCAGACGATCGATGTAGATGCAACTGTCCGTGTCAAAATACAGCACATGATCTCCTAATAGTTCTAAAGCTTCGTACAGTTTTAAGCGAGCATGGGCTGTCACGTAAACCGCAATGATGACATTTCCAAATTCGTCGGCTTCTACAAAGCCCAGTTCTTCTTCGTAATTGACTAAGATCAAGTTCTCACGAAGGACGTCCACGTGTTTCATGTATTTGGTTTTGTTGTGAATCATCTGAAAGTAGCGGGAAGGTTCTGTCAAATACTCCGTCTTGGATAAACACGGTCGTTGTGCCATTTTACCCCAGAAGCAATTTAACATCACTTTGGCAAACGATCACCTTCCTTCGTTTTTCTCCACGTGATCGAAAGTCATGCCTCCCTGCTCCCAGTATTTCTCTTTGAATTTCTTTTGGTCTTCGGGAGTGTGACAGCAGGAAGGATAGCCGCTAGCTTCTTGTTTCAGTTTCAAAAAGGCATTCACGTAGTCTGCAAAAATGCCTTTCTGAGTCTCGTCGACCTTGTGGCATTTTTCTGTCTTGGAAAAGTGGTAAATTTCGTACACTTCTAACAGTTGGTATCCCAAGTCCAGAGCTTTAAACAATTCCACGCTGACCCACGTTCCCGTCAAGGCGCGTTCTTCCTGAGTGTGCTGACAAGGGTGGTCTTGGTTGCACGTGTCTGCACAAGTACGACACAAGGGAAACATCAGTTTTCCTTGGGAATGATATGGCAAAACGGGATGGTACAAGTACGTGGGAGGCAAGACTTTAAATTTGATCAATCCTTCGTATTGTCTAATATTGTCCACTTCGATGTGTTCCGTCAGCAACTGTGGGTGTCCTGCGTGAAAGTGACAATATTTGCCCACGTACGGATACAGAGAACACACGTCCAAGTATTTGATTTCTTCTCTTTTCTCCTCGTCGGTTTGGTACAGCAAACAGGTGGCATTCGTCCGTCCTCCGTACAAACTGTCCCGTGGGTTCATTGGGTCCACCAGCTTGTAACTTTCCATGATGCGCTTAAACTCGGGATCGGTTTTCAATCGCTGATCGTACTAGTTTTCCCACATTTCCACCACTTGGTATCCTTGCTCTTCTAACTTCAAGCGTCGCTGACAAGTGACCTCGTACAAGTCTTCCATGGTCCGTTGTAAAAACTGATTTTTAGCGTTACGTTGAGGGTAGCAGATAGGACATCCGTGAAACAAGCACCCGTTAAACTCGTACACGATTTGAGGGTTTTCTAAGTCCCAGCCATCTACTGAATACCTTCCTATGGTCTTTTCGCCTCCTCCGTTGCGAGCGTGTTGGATCCATTTGTCTTCATTGTCACACAAGTAATGTAACCAGCGTAAAGCTTTGACCGAGTATTGACGTTTGACAAAATTGATTGTTTGAGGACTGATGACAGCTAGGGTGTTTTCGGGCATAAATCGTTGGCGATACACTAAGTAACACGCTTTGGCAATGGTGCATGCTTCTTTCAAAGGATCGATCCCTCCGTGTTCCATGAACAGTTCTCGAAATTTTCCACAGCAACGCCGTAAAATGTCTACATCGGAACGACAATATTTTAACATTTCTTCCTGAAAGTCGAAAGGCTCCGAGGCGTGTGTCTGGTACCAAGCGTAGAAAGCTTCTCGTTGTTCGGTGCGCATGTTGTCAGGGTCGTAGTAGTGAGCCTCAGGCAAATGGGGTAGAACGGCGTGTTGATTGGCTTCGGTATTGAAAAAATGCGGAAAATAGCCTTTGGTCATTTCTGTCATTCCAAACGTTTTAGGCATTTGGCTCAAAGGCATAGCCAAGTAACTCATCGAATCTTTAAACTGTACTTGACCCACTTGCATGGAAATGATTTTGGCTCCGTTCAAAGTCACTTTCGGACGTTCGGTACTTTCTTCCGTATAGTATCTCAACAGAAACTGTCCATCGTATCCCGAGAAATTGTGAGCCATCACCGTGGCATAGCGATGACAATCTCCGTAACGTTCGATGTCTTCTTGGCTCCACGTTTCGTCGATAGGGTTTATGATCCATTGAGCGAAATCGGTCAGCGTGTTTGGTCCCCGAAAGATTTTTTCACGTCCTCCAGGAATGTTGCTACAGTGAGGACAATGAGTCAAGATAGGTTCTTGGATACACTTCTCGCACGCTCGGTGAGCCACACAGAAATTATGAATGTGAATGCCAGTCTCTTGCATGCATTCAAAATCGAAAAAGATGAAATTCACTTTCTTCTTGTCATTATCTTCTTCCTGTTGGGATTGGTATTTTTGAATGTAGCATTGGTGTTCCAAGTCCACGACTTGGCGACAAATGTGACATCGTTTCTTTCCTGAACAGACGTGAGCCTTGGAATTATTGGTACGTATGCCTTGTCCACAAGTAGGGCACAATCTCAGGAGTTGGCAAGCACTTTTCTGCTGTAAACCTTGCGTCTTTAGATGTTTTTGGTAATAAATTGGACTGACAAACGTGCGCTGACAAGTTGGGCAATGCACTCGTTCTTGTCCTTCGTCCAGACAGGGTTTAGAGGCTAAACATCCCTCACATTTCGATCCGCAATGCTTATGTTGCTCTCGATTGTTATAGCCATAGTCACATAACTGTATGACAGGAATCCAGTGATACTGGTAATGACATCGAAATGTCCATCGTAATGATAGATGTGAATGTATTTTCCGTCTTTGAAATTTTTGCCTCGAAACAACAGCGGTCCGTGCACTTCTTGAGGGTGCACTTTCAAGGTGTAGCGTGGAGCCAAGAAGTCTTGCAACTTTTGCATTTCAGGAATGCCACAGGGGGTGTCTTTGGATATCCCCGCTTGCTTTAACAGGAGTTCTGCTTCTCTTCGTTGTTTGGCTCGGTCCGATTGTCGAATAGTTTTCCAGGCTCTTTTCCATTCTGCCGTGTCGTTCTTGTCGGCATACGTTCGTCCCACCACGATGGCACGGGCTAAACACATCTGGTCTTGAGGGTTGTTAATTTGAACGAGGCTACGTTTGATGTTGCGAAGATTGGCTATCAATAACACCTTTTTGCGTTGTCCTGTCCCTTGCGGAAGAGACACGTGGGTCATGAACAGTGTCGCTTTTCCGTCGGTGATGTGAAACTTGTCATTGGATTGTTGTACATGTTGAATCTTGTCCATGACTTTGGAAGGTGTCAATTCTGCTGGGCTGCTAAACTCGATCCAAACGGGAGACTTCAAATTGTCGTGTTGAATGGAAAGTCTCAAGCGATCGTCTTCATTGGCTTGACATTGCCGTTTCAGTGTAGGGAACAAAGAATCCCACACATCAGTGATGAACCCTTCTGATTTCTCCAACGGTATGTCGGACTTGAAATCTTTAAACTTCACAGTAGTTCTAAATTTTCTGGAGGAGCGTTTGTCCGTCTCTCGAATGTGGTAGTAGTTTTCAGGGTTTACTGATGGTAATGGACTTTGGTTTGGTGTAGATTCTCTGGGCTTAGATTCTGGTTCACTCATCTCATCTTCAAAATCGCTGGCATGAATTTGAGCCAAGAGTTCAGCTACTGTGCGAGGCGATAAATCACGTTTCTGCCTCTTACTTTCTTCTCCTTTCTTTAGGAAATGATGCGGTCGTTTCATCTTGATTGCACAAAGTCAAATGACTACATTTGAAACGTCATGGACCCCTATATATCCATGTCAGACCAGTGCATATATAAAGGGCTGGTGACTTCCCTCTCAGTATTCATTTCACTCTCAAACCTATCAGCAGGATGGAAGAACCCACACAGATCGAACTTCTGATTAGAGCTTTGCGAGGTGTCATACGAAAGTTTTCTTCAGACAAGCCGACGGACTACTCTCCCTACTTTCGAGATAAAAGTCAAGATACTTGCTATATCTGCCAGGAAAAAGGGCATTGGGCTACAGAATGTCCAGATCGTCATAAAAGCAAGACCAGTGCCAGAAGAGACAAAAGTCAAGATGCCTGTTATCATTGTAAAGAGAAAGGACATTGGTCTTCAGAGTGCCCTAAGAAACAACAGGAGCAGGAGGAGGAAAAAGAAAAAGAGATGCCCTCGGCAAAGGAAGAACCCCGTCACGTTCAGAAAGAGAAGACAGAAAAGAAAAGAAGACGAGAAAAATGTGAGGAAGAAGAAGAGGAAGAAAAGGAAAAAAGTGTAAAATGTGAAGAATTGAAAAAACAGAGAGAGTGAAAGAAAAGGAAACAAAAGAAGTCTATGAACTTTTTAAAAGTGTTGTGTTATGTTGTGATATTGAATTGTAAATATTTCTACCAGAATAGACCAGACTGAAAATAAAACGTAAGTGTCTCTTGGTTTTGATTGTTTAGAATAATAAGGACCTACACTCATACACTCACAACACGTACATCATAGGGTTAAGCAAGGGATTTTGAGTTTTAATTGATTTTGGGAAAATGAATAGTCTCTCTTTTCGAAAGAAGTGAGTGGCCCTGAAAAGGACCTTTGGGTGTTTGTTTTTTTTTTCCCTTAGAACAAATTCAGGAACGAGAAGCAATCCGCTTTAACTGCCTTAAGCCTTTGCCACGGCCAAGGCCTACTTCTGGACTTGCTCCTGTCAATGATTTAGTAGAACTCACTAGGGATGGTATCTCTGGTGTAGTAACAGGGTTAGGCTGTTTGGCTCGGGAAGGTCTTTTTCTCTTGGGTCGTAATAAAGAAGTCTGATACATTTGTTTCAGACTTCTTAACTCGGCCAAAATGTCCAAGAGTACCGTCACAGTTTGACTTTCACTGTTCTCCTTCTCTCCTAGCCTTTGTTTCTTCTCTACTGCTTCTTCTTCCTGTCGTTTCCTTCTTGCCTCTTCTTCTCGCTGTTGCTGTTCAAGGAGAAATGCTTGTTCTGCCTCTTTCTGTTGCTTTAAAAATTTCTCCAATTCTTCTTTCTGTCTTTGTTTAAAATCGTCGACGTGTGGTAAAGAAGGAGAAAGTGGCGAAGGTACTGCTACCGGGACAAATTCTTGCGAAGAAAAGATAAAATCTACTAAATCCCAGTTGAAATCAACCTCTTCTGGATGTAGCGCTGTGCTAACTTTGGTAGCCGCTGCTATGCCATCACTTCTCGTCTCCACAGCCGGTGCACCCCAATTCATTGTCTTCTTAGTTTCCGTCATGTTTCATAAAACAATATCGCATCGATTCACTGCGCACAGACGCTAGCGCACCTATAGAGGGAATGTGATGTCACAGGTAGCTCTCTTCGGATTGGAAGACAGACTTCGCAAAGTGACTGAATTTTGTAACGCGTGTTGGGATTGGTGAACAATTTCAATCCGTTTCGATCCGGTCTTCCATTATAAATAAACGCAGTTCACTTCATTCCCTTCACCTGTTCTCGTCACAAAAGATGTGGACCAACGTTGAATCGTCTACCCTCCTATCGTCGATGCTGTTCAACCCGGACTATCCCATGTATGTCAGATCATCATGGGCCATTACCCAGATCACTGATACAGCCCTTTGGAAACGAAGGATCTATGTGGAGAGCCAAGGGTGTTTGAAGAGAATTATGATTTATGGACCAGAGGTTAGACGAAGTTTGAGAAAGAGAAGAAGACCTATGCAATGCCCTCTATGTTAACGAAATGGTGTTAACATAACAAACAACGGCCCTTTTCAGGGCCACTCCATTGCCTCGAAAATATATTAATTCTTTCTTGCATAAAATTTTTTTTTATTCGATTTTATAATTTGTTTAGATATTTATTCTCTCTTCCCTAAAAAATTTGTTTAGTCGATTTTATAATTTGTGTTGGATGGATTGATGTTCATCAATCTATGGGAAAAAAACGAATATATAAAACCCTTACTCTACTAAGACACGAACGCGGCTGATTCGTGTTTGTCTATAGCAATGACACAGGTGGTCTGACGTCATAGTACTACCTTGCTACATTGTTGCCAATGACCAGTACCATGACGTCACCCTACCTGTTCCATTCCTCTTGACGCTATACAGGCCTAACGTGTGCTAATACAAAATTCCCATTGAGGCTATATCCCCCCCGGCTGATATTTTGAGGCTATAAATCTTGAGGCTATACTGCCGGGGCCTGTTTTTAACATTACGGTCTACGTGAGGCTATATCGCCTCACTACACTACTGGTGTGAGTTCATTCACCCAGTCAATACACAGTTGCCTCTCGTCAATCTAACTCCGTTCAAATGGCAAATATATGTATTTGTATGTGATATAAATACAATATATGTATAGTATGTACGCTGTATCAATGATATACCACTCGTTTGATAAATTTTCCATTAAAAGGAAATGAATCTTGCCGAGTAGCACGCAGGCAAAATGTTTGAGGTTCTTAAATCCTTGTTTAAATTAATATTGTAGCAAATAAGGAGTCACACAGCACCTTACTACCCAGCGATTCAAGCATCGTCAATACTTACTTAAGGCTGGCTTGAGGTCGATTCTTTCCCTATTTCCAGGGACCTCAAGACAACCCTTTTTGTGAACGAAAGGGTCATAACACACGCTAATAAGTTTCCCATACTAAAAAACAACTATCATGCATTCATAAGACACTTCTTTGGTACTAGCTTTCCTAAACAGTAAATCGGTATTTATTCTAAGGAGAACTAAATGCTCCACAAGCACCTAAGACTCATAATTATTTTTATCTCAAGTTAACAAATGCATGAGAATATCCTGAGAATTCCTAATGTTAAGACACTAGGGAGGGTAAACTGTATCAAACTAATCCATTATATGATTTGATTAAAGGCACGATACTGCAGCTGAGGGTGAATTTTCTTACAAAAATGTTGGGACATTTATGTATATCAACTGATTAAATGCTATTTAAAAAGCAATTCTGGGGTAATATCAAGTACGTAGAGGTTCTCATAATGAAATACGAGCTCTCTGAAATCTTCGTACGTAACGTAACGAATCTATCATCTCCATATTGAAATCGCACTCGGCAGTGATCGGTAGATCCCGAACGAATAACACATTATTCCGGTGACCGGAATTTGCATAATTATATGCCAAGTTGTGTACACTGAAGTTGATGACGTAAAACAAAATGTCAACAACCGTGAGTACGATCTTCTTCAGATTTCGCTCTTTTCTCCTTATCCTTTCCTTTCTACTTTTAATTTTGAGAGGAAACAATGAAAAAATAGTTTATGTGGTACGAGAATGATTTCAATCGCCGTGCTTTGTACAGTATTGCACAAACCCACAAGTACTAGATTTCTTGTATCGTATTCGCACTCCGTCAGGCCCCCCCCCCCCTCAATTTTATAAACGAAAATTATCTAGGATATTTAAAAATGCTCAAAACTTAGTAATTTCATAAATCAATTTATAAATTATAACCAGATTGTCACGAGCGGACCCCTAACACTCTCGTCTTTCTGGCGTTTCAAATTAAGCGGAAACGAATTTGTGGTATGCTTCTCCAAGTTAATATCTTACATACACAAGGTTTAAATAAGAGTTTTATTAAAATTTGCGACTGGAGTATGGAATCCAGTTCCAAAACTCCGGGAGAGATCATAAAAAAGTACACACGCACAAACGTACAGTCACTTGTCACTTGAAGTTTGACCACCGTTTTCAGTGTTTCCCTTTACCTCATTAGCGCTTCAGATACCCCCACATTTTTAATTTGACCCGCAGTTTTGATACCAAAGTTTGTTTCTTACCCAGTTTTGACATTAAAGAGATTTTTGACTCTCAGACTTGTACCCCTAGGGGATACATTGGTTTTATCCTTGCGCATGTTTATAGAGTATTATCCACCCTGAGTAAATATATACAGAGTTTTCTTTGGTCCCCATATAGGAAATTTTGGACACTCCCCCCCCCCCAACACTTGACCTGATGCAGCCCAGAAAACTTCCATCAAATCACGACCTCGCATGTATTAATTTCTGATTCTCAAATAGCACTGTACTCCTGTAAGTTTGATAAGTACGTATGAATATATTAGTTGTCAAATTATGAAATATTTTTACATATTAAAATTCATTACAGAGACAACTGGACCAAAGTAGTAATTATACTATGTAATAGAAAAGATACACACCGAATGATAAACTCAAATGTAGAAACTTTGTTATTACTGTACCTAGACTGAAATCAGCTCACATTCAAGCTTAAGTCCAGAGCGACCTTTAAGAGGGAGAGGGCGAGGAAGGATGAGGCGTGGAGCAAGAACCAGAGGGGGAAGAGGAGGAAGACATGCTGTGCAGCCTGAAAACACAGCTGACCAAGCTCTACACATAGTTCAAACAAGGCAGAGAAGAATGAGGGTAATTGTTTATTTATATCTTGCAAAACAAGTATTGATACATATTAAAAAATGTTTGGTACCTGGCAAAGACTCTAATATATACAAGTCAGTAGTGTTTTGCACAACTTAGAAAATGCATAATTGAAGGATTATTTTACCAAACAATGTATGTTTCAACTGCTTTACGTTTTGTTGCTACTCACCACCCCACACTAATATCATTTGATAAAGGAAGATACCTCAGATACCAATGAAAATACAGAGACCACCTTGTTTACATGGCCGCTATATATAATACATGTCATCTATTTTGAATTTGTGAGTCACTGTACTTATTGATATAGGGATATTTGTTTAGGAGTTCAAGCAACCATATGTAACAAATTACACAGAGTGATATAAATAAATGCTTGTGGTACAATTTTAAATTCCTGTGATAATCAAAATATAAACTAGCTAAAATCATTTCATATATAGGTAGAAGTGATCTACACTAGTGGTATACAAACAAATATTTAATACTGTTAAAGTCAACCTGCCCTTTTTCCAACTTAGTAATAAATTTATAATTTTTATTTTCCAAAAATTCAAAATAGTAACAACAGTCTATGCGATCTTACTTTGGAGTTAAGCGATTAGACCTGACTAAAATATTGCAGTTTTAAAAAAAAATTAGACCTGTACATAATTCATATATCCATTTAAGTCTTGTAAAATAATGACTTCACTTTTATTCGTCTGTTTTAAATATAATGCATGCCTTAAGGTGTATTTGTAAAACCCCAAAATATGTAAAGGTAATACTATATATGCACTATCATGATAAACATAAAATGTTAAGAATCCTAGAATGTTTTATTTGCCCAGAATTTAGACTGACATGAAGGCTTGCAAGAAACAGAAATTTTATTTCATATTTGATATAAAATTTTGGGTATGAATTTTAATTGCCCAGACTGCTTAGCATTCAATTTTTTGTGAACACTAAAAATGATTTCTATAATAAAAATTTTCTTCATGTAATGGCAATTTTGAAACTGCTTTAATTATTTCAATAACGTATATGTTATTGCCAAAGCTTAAAATTTGTATGTACAAAATATATATCACAAAAGGTGTGAATACATTAACAGGAATGTGGGCTACATCACAGAAAACCTCTTTCTCTATACATGATATGTGTAGCAACTGCCTATGAATATGTAACTTGCACTTTGTATTGATAAAATCAAAATACTGCATCCATTTATACACAGAATTAAAACTTTGGTACTTACTCTTACAATACAACATTTGCAATCACTTCTATTTCCAAGGTGGACTTGCAAAGATTGATACCTTATGTTAATAATATATGATTGTTGTAAATGTTGAAATTTCCATGGTATCGTGATTTTAGATTTAAAGTTTTTTTTGTACCACATACGTACGGGGATTCAGTATGCTTAATCTTTGAAACAAATTCCAGGAGATCATAAGAAATGTGGAGCCAGACCGGCTGAGGGAACTGTTCCTACAGATGTTGCAGTTCCACCCCAGCCTTGTCTTTAATGTTTTGGAGCCTGGATCAAGGCAGTGTGGAGGTTATCACCCAACCCTTGACACAGGATTACCAGATTGGTGTGTGTGTAGAAAATGTAGGGAGATGCCCACAGACCTGGAAAAGGTGTGTTGTGAGAGACAGCACTGCATATCACTTTTGCCGGTAATGAATATATCAACTTTTGTTTAGAATACGTATTGTTGCTTAATGCATTATTCTTAATATGCTTAAGAGTTTATTTAACGTAGAAAGTTTCATGAATTTTAGCGAGACTGCTTACCAAATGAGACATGCTTAGATTATTTCTTTGCAACCAATGTGAATGAATTTTAAAATTGTAAGCCACCAAAAAACAGACATGCACACATGTGCAAATGATAAGGACTTTTTTTTTACAATTGATCTTCATCGAGTAGATTCTATTCATTACCTGGTTTCAATATGGGTACCTCACTATGCTAAATAAATCTAAGCTGATTATGATACAAGGATAAAATTCTTATGTAAATATTATCTTCATCTGCAATCAGCCATTCCTATTTGATCCCGATGCAGGTGTCTCTGACTTGTAGAAATGCTGACCAAACACTTTGAGCTGTCCATCTTAATATAAACTACACTTTAATATCAGTTCTAGTTGTGATGGAATTCTCAGAGCTCATGTTAAAATAAAAACCGTGTGCAGTTTTGATCCATGCTTATTTTACATTGGAATTTGCTGATGAAAGATGAATAAAATTTGAATAAGTGCACGTTCCTATTATTTTTTAAAATATATTTTTTACATTTTGAAATAGCATATTACAAATTGGAATAATTTTTCAGGATTTTCAAGTTCTAATCCTTGATGAGGCTGTACTTGCCTTGGCCAGGATGTACAGACGGGATGTTCTTATCCTCGATGATGAAGTTGACTTGATGAGCGTCAACAGGCATGCTGGCTATTGGCAGTTCATATTATGGCAGCATGGAAGACTGGGGTCTGGACAGAGACGTGTCATTCCCTCCTGCTGTGTCTGGCGGATACGTGACAAATATCCGGATGCTTTTGGACAATACACTGGCTTCATCCCCTCTAGGCTTGCATGAACTTAAACACTTCTTGCGGGTACAAATTTGTATATAAATGAATACAGCTGACTTCATTCTTTGTTTTGTTGTAACTGCACATCATACAATGATGCTTCCATTCAGATATTTTTAAACACCATTCTATTCTGCCATTAAACAATGTGGGTAAGGTCATAAATAATCAAGATAAAAAGTTTTCAGCATTTGCTGATACAGCATTATACATTGTTTTCAACTATTGATAGTTACAGGATATTATATAAAGTGTAATCCGTCTTAGCAGACACCTCCATATATCAAAGATCTTTCATATATTACATAGCTAAATTCGAGAGATCTTCTCCTTCACCAAAACTTGAGTTGATGGTCGTTCTTGAGGTGCCATGTTTCTGCTAATTCTCCTGGGATCATCTTCCTTTAGTTCTCTTCTCCTCCTCATACCCTGCTTGTCCTCAAGTCGACAGATGAGGGCTTTCTGAATTAGCTCCCTGATGTGGGGATATGTTTTCTTTTCCTTGCAAGGGTAGACGGATCATCTGCCGCTTTTTTTGTTGTAACATCGATGATACCTGTTTTAAAGAAAATGTTAATTTTTTAACTTTTGTGACAAACATCCCCATGCTAACCCATATTGAGTTTTCACCTAATATTAGAGCCTCATGAGCAATTCCCAAGGAGGAGTTGTCGAGGGGTTGTTTTTGGTCTTATTTGTTCTATCTCCAAAGTACTACTTAAGACAGGATGCATTTGTACCCATTTCTTCAGAAAGCAGCATATTTTCATGAGCAGGTATTAGCTAGTAATCATCATCATGACAGCAATGTCCACAAACCTGAGGAAATTCCATGAATCCCAATTATCCTTAATAAAGTGAGTAAGTCCCCTCGAAAGTGCTATACATATCATTGAATCTAATTATTAAACTTGCATTTCTAAAGTCAAAAGAAATATCCACTAGAATGATAACAATACTAATTACGAGATCTGTATGCATGACAATAGTAAGATTCCTCATCACAAATGTAAACTAATGTGTGCCAGTTGTTGCGAAATGACTTGTACATATGAATAATATTCCATTGGCTTGATGTCCAAGCATGGATCAAAAAATTATTTCTAATTTTCTGTAGTGAAACAAACTTATACCATCTCCCCTTCTTTGTTTCTCATTACACCTCTGCCACTGTGGATGTTGCGATCCAAAGCATCTAGCTCATTCCTAATCCTGTACACTGGAGGGGTGTATGTAAATCTCTTGGCACAGAACATCAGGATGTGCTGATGAAAAACTTCGAGCTCAGCAGTGCTTCTGCAATTGTCAAGAATATGTATCATGTGTCATTTGTAATCTGCTAACAGATTAATACAATTTTTAACTACTAATTACTGCTGGTAAGTTCAGCATATATAAAATCTTTACTGCAGTGTTGATACAGTGTCATGGAATTGCGTATACCTGATGTGCATGTATTATACCTGAACTTACCAAAGACTTCAGAAGTCACTGTATATGTATCATGTACACACATCTTATGAATACTAACTTATTCAGATCTTCAAATGGTAAATATATACGTTAAATTATTCTTATGTTGAGAATAAAAACATTTATATCGGTCTTGACATATAATTGTTGCAATCCTGAAATGGCATACCCGAAATTCAAGTAATACTCCACTCTGTTTAGGAGCCTTTGGTCCAAGAGTACCTGTGCATAGGTTTTCAGGGTTTTGGCGTCCTTCTTGGGATCAAGCCAAGGTTTTGTCCTCTCTTCATTCTCTGACAAAGGTTCATGTAGGCATTTATTAATGCCTTGGCTATGTGAGAGGATCCACTCATGTGTATTGGTGATATGATGAAGAACACTCCTCCAGATACTCTGAAAGAATGACACAATCAATATTTAAAGCACCTAAAGCTGGTCTCTTTTTTCATGGTGACCCAAAATTGATAGATTATAATACAGCTTGATTTATATCATCAAGGGAAAGCTACATTCTAGGTTTGGCTAATGGTTAATGTAGCAGGATTGCAGTTTTGCTCAGATCAATGTTCCGTCAATATTCCACATTACTCTGACATTTCAAGTAAATTACTTTTAATAGACTACATACCTACAAGATTTGGTGATGTATATACACTGACAAAATATACATTAAAAGAAATCATAAGATAAGGATTATGCACTGTAACTTTGATTTCATAAAAAATATCATACAGTAGCAAACGTTTACATATTTATGTTCAAAATACAAGGCCAGAAATCTCACCAAAAATTGTTCATAGCTGCTAGCAGTCTTACACGAAAACCAAAAATGGTTTATGATGTATTTGGACCATTGTAATAAAGCCGCATTTTCCTTTTGTTTGGCAACCTTGAAAAGAAGGCAGATAAAATGAAGTTAAAAGTGCATGAAGAGCAATCATCAAAACAGAAAGTTTTCCAATTCCAAAAGTTGTGTAACAGGGAAGAGTGAAAACCAACTAGTTTTGTACAAGTCAACAAATTATTTAATTCCCTAGAATACAAAATGAACATTTAAAAAGAACTTACAGTATTGTGAATTAAATCCCAAATAGTCCAATAAGTTCTATCACCAGTCCAAATGAGTAAAATTCTAATTAAATTCCAGTGGTGTTAAAAAAAACTTCACCTCTCAATGTATTGATGTGCCTTTAGTCGCCTGTGACATGGAGATGTGCCAACAGTCTTTTGATGAATTACAATAATATAATCCGGGATTTTATCTGCAATCAGTATAATTCAAATAATATAATCCAGGATGTCCTTACCTGAATTCGTTATATTTCCAAGTTAATGTTCAAGTCCAAGAATATTATAGATGAATACTTTGTTATATCCAATGAATGTATGCATTATGCAGCTATGTATTATGTCATTTCCAAAATAAATGAACTTGATTTGACAAGGTCAAGTCGAAAATGTTTTTATACGTAACATATAATCATGGATAAAAACCTAACAAACAATACAAATTACAATACAAATTAATATACATAGCTCTATAAAACTACTCTTTTGCTCATTTTACCAATAGCCTGCATTAACTGCCAATAGGATCATAAAGTTTAAACGGACAACTGAAAGAACATGTGCAAGTAACAAAAGCTCTTTCTTAGGTTCAGTCTCCTTGATTTTATTTGGTCTGTTTAAGGATATTATACTACTGCTGAGTAATAGGTGGAATAGACAGGATTCTTACCTTCATTATTTTCTTTCCAAGGTTTTTTCCGACATGCCATATATCATGGGAGTGTTTGATGGTGAGATAGGACATTTCTGAAATTAATAAAATGAACACAGTAAGAAAATGCAGTGCCGAGGGAGGAAAAAAAACTGTAACTTCCAGTACTATAATCCTTGCAAACAAATTTTGAAATTGTTTGTAAATACATAAAAATGAAGATAATAAAAATTTTCACAAGTCAATATAATGAGGAGTTTATGTAGGTGTATGGATGTATAACTTGTGCTATAATGTGGCCTTGTGAAAACTGAAAAGTATGATGATATTTGCAAACAAAATAAAATAACTCACTCATAACTGATCCAATTCCTACATGAGCGTCTGTCACCACCTTCTTGATTTTTATTCCTCTCTCAGTCAGTTCTGTCATGGCTTTCTGAAAACCTGCCTTTTCTAGGGCTGGTGATTTTCTCTGAACCATCCTTTTGTCTAGTGTGTGAATAGTCAATATTTATTTGCTGTTACCCTCCATTATTGTGTAGGAACAATACTGGGCTGAATGGCCTGGAGAGTCATTGCGCCCATCACCTTAAGAAAAGAAATGGGATACAATAGTGAAACAAAAGAGAGAAAAATCAAAAGTCATCTTTTCAACATTATTTAAAAGACCAAATATGAATTAATTTGCACTTGTACCACTTGGATTTCAAACAAGTCTTCAACAATTGGGGTTCAGTGGCCCGCTGAGTTTACTTATCCAATTATTATGAACCAATCTGTGATAACTAACTTAAAGTGTTTGGTAGTCTGATGATGTTCATCTACCGCAATACCAACATGCAGTTGCAGTTGGTTATTTTGATTATGTGATTTGCCCAAATGGCTTTTATTCTCAATACCTGATGATTCTGACCGATGACTTTAGTCAACATTGGGCTTCTGTCGATAGAGTATAAATAGAATTTAGCAATGTAATTTATGAAGTGCAACATAGTGAGATTTATACATGAAAATAATGTCAGGGCTGTTTAATTAAAACATACATGGGACCCAGGAAAGGCACTTTTAAAGTGGGGTACTCACCCATAGATGCAATTCAGAAATTTCTCATCATTTTAAAATGAACTCGGTGAAATCAAAGTACCCTGGCATATATTGTTTTTAAACAAAATGCCTTTCTTGGGTACCATGTATGTTTACATGCAACAGCCCTCGTGTAATCTGATATGTATACTTCATTATAATGCAGTATCATAAAAAAGAGGTATACCCCATATCTCATATGGACAACATGATAAGTAAGTACTATATCTACATTTTAACATCATAATCTGTTTCATTTTACCTAATATTATTAATTCTTGGCCCCGAAAGGAGGCCAAACCCTGTTGCTTATGCAGAAAGTGTCAATGGTCGGGACCAAATAGGTGGCCTGGATATCATGAAATGTTGAGGCCGAGATGAACTTCATATTCATCATTTGAGCCTATAGGGCTAATTTCCCGTAGTTATTTCCCGATGTCAAGATTGTGGTGGCTGCCAGGAAATCCCCACTGTGCAGTCTCCTATTCATAACTGGTTGTGATCACCATCTGTGCGTGACATGTCCACTGGCACATATCTGAAGTTATAAAATTACATGTAAGGAACAAAAGTAGATAATTTAAACTTAATTGTTCAATACAATGGAACTTCTTGCACAATAAATGGTGTCAACTTGTTGAAGAGTGTCTAGGACCGAATACTGAGATTTCGCATGTACCAGAACACAAGACATGTAATATTTGGATACACTTTTAAGTAAAAATATATTCTTCTCTCAAAGTCCACTTTCATGAAATATGCGAAAAGATTATGTTTGGTACATGTGTTTTATAAAGCACTAACTAGAATTGTGTGGTTCTAATCCCTATTTTAATGGTGCCTGTTATACATTATTAAGCATGCATGCATACATTCTTTCATGGATAAGATATAAAGTTTGGAACAAATTTGATTAACTGGTATGGCTTACATTTTCATTGAGTCAGTGTTTAGAGTACCTTTTGTTTTCATCAATGAATGTCAGTTTTCATTCTTCAGAATAATCTAGACTCTAGCTCTTTGGATAAGTGTTTTTGTTTATTTCCTTCTAAAACTACCATTAACAACTTGGCAAAAGGATACTAACCAAAGCTGTGAAGTAAGTTTAATTTTTTTTAATGAAACAGTGAAAATGTAGTCTATACTGCACATAACCATTTTAAATACAAAACTGATCCAACAAACTCTTCCTCAATGGAGACTTTCTGGAGACATTCAGGTGTTCTGCCTTTTTCAGTATGTGTCAAAGCCAGGTTTTTGATCTGTGTCAAAAATGTTAAACATACATTTGTTGCAGACAATCGCTGACAGTTCTGCTCATTCCTGACTTTTAACACCAGATCCGGTATCTTCATTTTCTGGCTCTGACTCAGATTCTTCCATCTCCCCTGTCTCTAGCTCCATACCAAATGCTACTTCTTCGTAAGCCATCTCCTCAACTCCATCATTAACCTCATCTGGTCTGGAATATGCCAATTGACAAATGTAATTATCTTTGGTAAAAACATGGACTTCAACATTCCACCATCATATTTTGTATCTACTTTTATATTAACCATAGGACTTTGAATGCAAGAATGTAATGTAATATGTATGGAACTTTATAAACCAGTTCACAAGAAAGGAAAACTACACTGATCGTTTTTGTTTTCTTTTCTTTTTTCTCTTGTACTCTCACTAACAAGATGGCCATTAAAAATGGCTGTACCAAAAGTTATGATGTATCATGTCTCTGTTTCATTGAACTGTACTTTTTACGCATACAAAATTATGGTCACTTTCAGAAAAGTTGAAAACCATATACTTTGATGATGCAAATCCAAAAGTTATTTTTACTTTATAACCATTACCAATATCAAATTTGAAATGGGGGTTGTTCCAGGTCAGAAAGTAGAAGGTTGGAGTGAGTGTTAAAACAAAGTGGTTTATGATACAACCATTCAATAAATTTGAATTGGATGGCTAAATTACAATAACTTTAATTATTCTGAATTAACTCTTGAGCTGTTACTAAAGAGAATAACTGTGTAACTTCTATTATAGTTACTTACAGGACCGCTGTTATATTAAAACTGGGTTCATACTCTGGATCACTGTCATCACCATCTGCATCTGTTAGGAAATGTACTATTAAAACTATCTTAGTAAAAATCTTAAAACTGTCTTAGTAAATTCCATCGATTGGATAATTTGCCTTTATACAAGGTGTTAACATGTGCAAGACACTTGCCAAAGTAGGTTATTCTCGATATTTTCATCAGAGAATATCTTCCGACAGCTTAAGAACATACAAGACTTTTTATGAAATAATTTACTACATGTCAGACTTACTTGAAGGGGTCAACAAAAGAATCAGATAGTTGCTTTTTTTCTACAGTTCTGCCTGTTCTGGTGATTCTTATCTGGGTACGTTCGCATTTTCTGCAGCAAGAATATCGCATGATTAGAATTTCCCACTTGTAAAGGCTAAACATTTTTGTTGCCTGCACAAGATTCCCAACATTTTATTCCCCTTTAAGCTAGTTTGGTACATAGACATGAGGGTCACAATAATTATCTTAAGTCGCATGAAACATGTTGTGCAGTGTATGTGACGTAACTTAGATATGTGGATCCCAATAATTATCTGAAGTCATACCAAACATTTAGTTACTATATACCAGTGGTTCCCAAACTTTTTTCAGGCCACCAGCATCTTGGTTATCCTCGGCTCCCCCTACCTTACACCGTAAAAAGCATTATTCAGCATTAGCACCCACCCACCCCCAGTAATCCCACCCCACCCCCCGTTAC